>QJPP01007394.1:0-138646 GCA_003996215.1 Jaltomata sinuosa
TCTACGTCCAAAAAGCTCCAAAACCACCATTAATCAAAAACAAAATCCGTTTCTTTCCCCAAGAAATTCCCACATCCCTATTCTCCTTTCTCCACCATCGTCCAAAATGCACCAAACCAACGAAATCCCGCTAGTTGTCCGTCGGTTCATATAAATCAAAAGGGAAAAGCGATTTCTTCTACCTAACAAAATCAAGGTATGATTCTAAACTCTTCCTCGTTGAGATTATTTGAGTGGCATGAAGAAATACGAAGGAAATTGTTGGGCTGGTATATTTGTGAAATTGTGATAATGTAATTATTGTGGGTATGAGTGGTATTATTGCTTGAAATCGAAAGTGTGTCATGGGTGAAGTCTTGAGTAACCCATGAGATCAAATACAATGATTGGTGGTGACTTTGGGAAACCAAATCCCATAAAATATGAGAAAACCCGTAACCGCGTACAAGGTGTTCGAGGAAATGCCTCAACGAGAGTGAAATACGCTGTCTCAACTTGACGGTTGGCATGACGGCCCGTCACACACGTGACGAACCGTCAGCTAAACCGTCAGGAAGAAACACTTCACTGTCTTAGAGTGACGGTCGGTGCGACGGTCCGTCACACCTGTGACGGCCCATCAACCAAACCGTCACTCCGAGACAGTAGGTATTAGTGAGTATTTTTCTGTTCTCACATGTTTGAACTCGTTCACGTGCAGGTACATGGCCCCAAAATAACAACCGCGTCGCGGTCAAGCACTAAAGAAGAAAGAAAGGATCGCTACAACTCGGACCCTAATTGATGAACCGAGTAGCGACGAAGAAATAGTTGCAGCCCCGACTTACCAAACCAGGCTAGTTAAACGAAGAACCACCCAAGTCTCCCAGTCTGAAGAGGAGAGTGGGTCATCTAGCAGTGAGTCAGGGAGCGGTAGTGGATCGGATGAAAGTGGTAGCTCCAGCCCCAATCCGGAGGATGTAGGTGGTCCCGAAACCACCAAAATTGCAGGGAGTGCACCCACGGACAGAGAATCAATCCGGTGGGCATTTAAGGAGGCTCAGAAGCACTATCTTGACGGTCTTACCAAAACGATGTCGAGAAGCCACAAAAGACCGATAGCTGAAGAAGTGCAAATCATGACCACAGATCTGCCGGAATACCCAGTTCTTCAGACACAGTACCAGAGGTATCAGCTCGAGTGGATGAGCTCGCCCCCGGGATTCTATTATCCAGAACTAATCCGGGAATTCTATGCCAACTATTTGGCACTATTGGAAAGCAAATGTGAGCCAGTAAAAGGGGTCAAATCAGCACCAAGGCAGGACAGGGTGCCAGTTCGGGGTAAACAAGTGGACATCTCACGGGAAATGATCAACAGAATCCTCTTTGGCCCGGAATACATCCCTCCACCTGACATGCCAGAGTTCCATGACAAGATTTCCAACGCCTACTCGCAGAGACCGTGGTTGGCCCGAACATTGACTGATGGCTCACTTTCTTGGCTAACTCAGAGGGGACGGATATCGAAGCAATCACTAAGCTTCGTAGCCAAGTTTTGGTGGGCGGTTGTGCGGCTCAGGTTATTTCCAACAGGAGGAGACAATAATTTGGATGAGGGAAGAGCCATCCTTGTAGCAAGCTTGATAGCCGGGTACGTCATCAACTTCGGAATGATAATTGCAGACGAGATGCGGACCAGGGCCATCAAAACTACTTCTTCTTTGCCGTTCCCGTGTCTAGTGACTGAGTTATGCAGGCATGCAGAGGTGCCGATATGGGATGATATTGATAAGCAAGTGGCAGCGTCATCAAAGCAAAATATCGACAAATCCAGGGATGACACTAAGTTTGAAATAAGAATTCATAAGCCTCAGATATTCGAAGAGCCAACCACAACCACCTTCGAGGCAACAGATACCCCATCAGGCACTGAAATGCCACTTGCGGTGTTTGATCTGATAACTTCACAGACAACGAGAGCTACTGCTGAAAGCTCTGGCACTGCGGCAAGGCCTCCTCTACCACCAGAATATCACATGAACCCCCGAAACTTTGCTAAAATGGTGCAAAAGCAGAAGCAATTGGATAAACAAATTACTGCATGGACGGACTTGTTTAAACCCACCATTGATGAAGCAATACGGGAGGCTCTGAAGCCATTTGAGGGGCTGCGCGCAAGGGTAAATGCGATGGAAACCCGGATGGATGCAAGGCTAAACGAAATGAGCATCCCGGACCTGGCGAGATTTGATGCGGAGCTAAAGAAGGTGAAAAATGACATCACAGCCCTCAAGCAAGAAAAAGCGCTTTATGAGGAGACTTCGGAGTTCGTGGACTTGGACGAAGAACCCACGATAGTGGATTTGATGGGTCGGCCGCTGAAAATTAGTGAACCCCAAGTAGGTGAAAGTGGGGTAAAGAAATCAAAGAAGAGGAAGCACAAAAAGACGTCAGCTGAGGAGGATGAGTTAGAGGTCGCGAAGCAGCGGTCGGTAATAGATGAGCAGCTGCGACAGGAGAGAGTGCGGGCCCAAGCAGGTGGGGCATCATCCAGTGCGGCACCGGAGTCTGAAAAGACCCCAAATGTTGATGAGCCGCGTACGGAAACCTAGGTTTCCCAGGTACCCCTATTCCCTTATTCTGAATATCTGTTTACTTGAGCATTGAGGACAATGCTACATTCTTTTGCTAGGGGTAGGAGTACCACCACCGGAGGTTTTTGTTGCCATGTTTCTTTTTCTCTGGTGTGCTATCTAGTAGAACTGGTATGTTTAGGTTGTCGTTTAAATTTTAAAATTGTGTTGTGATGCCCCTAGCAAGCATGGCTTGGCTTTTTGAAAATTGAACTAAAAGGAGCCCCCTCTGAAAATTGTTCATTTTGTACTTATGTTTGAAACAATTGACTGTTCGGGATCCTTGAATGTCATTGTGTGGTCATGATTAGAATAAGTATGCTTAGGCCGAGCGGTTGTTTTGATAGTCGGTAGTTGTATGGGTTCTTGGTGCCAAGTGTGTGTGAGCATATTGTTATAAATTCTTACTCTGTGCATGCATCTAGAACTTGCCCGGTCTATTTTGTTAAGTTTGAAGTTGGTTGCTTAGGAAAGGATCACATGCCCTTTTTGTGTGCAGTCCACCTAGCCTATAAGACCGTCCAAATGTAAATAATCCCTTCGATCGCTATTTGAGCCAAAAATTGACCCTGTTCTTTCAATAACCAGTCACCGTTCCTTGTTTAAACTTTGAATCACTATTTTGGCCCTGGTCCTTCCTTGGACATCGTGCACCTCAACTCAGGCAATCAGCCTAAGTTGAGGGTGGCTACTATAGAGGTAAATGATAAGAAAATTTGGATGGATAAGGTTGGTTGTGAAGAGAATGAAAACTCCGGGTGTGTGTCTAAGAAAAGAAAGAAAAAGAAACGAAAAGGAGATGTAAAAGAGAGAAAAAGAAATAAAAAAAAAAAAGAGTTGTCAAAATAAAGAGGCCGCACCTGTAGCTAGAAAGAAGGGAATAAATAGGTGAATAAGGATGGACAAAGTAAAGTTGTGTGGATGTAGTAGGTCGGTGAATCCAAGGAAGGTTTAGTCACTATTCCCCAAACGTATCCTACCTGCACCCGAAGCCTCATTACAAGCCAAAACATGTCCTGTAGTGATCCTGAGTGGCTTTCTGAAAATCTGAAATAGAATAGTAAAGGCAAGCCTATGGCATCGCATGTGCATTGTTTGAAATCGTTTGTGAGTGTGAGCGCCTTACCTAGTCCTAAATATTGTGTGTGGGACTTCTTTGCGGTGAGGGCACCAAGATTTCTGTATTGCCTATTGATTGTTAGGATAGCTGCGCGTGTGTATGCAGAATGTTCTATCATATCGGAATGACATGCCTGGATCCTAGCAAGTTAATGTTGCATACATTTGTGTGCTACCGGGGTGGCTTGATTTAAAATCGGATGAACTGTTGAAGGGCCATGATTTGCTAGGGACACGAGTCTTAGTTGAGTCGTCTTTTTGTTTTTGTTGTCATGTTGCTTGAGGACAAGCGAACGTTTTAAGTTGAGGGTGTTGATGTGCCGCCATTCTACGGCATATTTGACTCCTTTAACTAAGAATAATCGTGAGTTTTCAAGCAACCGTCGTCGTTTTTGATATTTTTATGTTGTATTTTCAGGAAATGGAGACAAACATGGAAACGGAAGGAAATACGCAAAAAAGAGAATTCTGGATAAGAGTGACGGCCACCATGACGGGCCGTCACACATGTGACGGTCTGTCAAGTAGACCGTCAAGTTGAGCAAGCACACTGCCTAATGTGACGGCCACCATGACGGGCCGTCACCCGTGCGACGGTCCGTCAAGTAGACCGTCAAGATGAGGCAGCACACTGCCTAGTGGCGACGGTCACTGTGACGGTCCGTCAAGCATGCAACGGTCCGTCACCCAGACCGTCAAGTTGAGGCAGTACGCGCGACGCGGATTCCGAACATTTTTTGGGTTTATTTCCTGGACTCCTATAAATACCCGAAGTTAGGTTATTTCATTATCATTCATTACAGATTCATTACCAAATATTTTTAGGATATTTTTTGAGCGACTTTTGAGAGGAAGAAACACAACAAACACATTTGTCTTCTTCTTCAATCTTGTTCTTCCATTGTTCTTGGGATCTTTGATTCTCGTTATTGGATAAATTGAAGCTTGTGTTCAGTATATTGTAAGATTCTTTTCGCTTTATTATGAATATAAATCTCTGCTCTTTTCCTAATAGCATGAGTAACTAACTTCTCACAACTAGGGTTGTGGGAGCCATGGCAAAAGTAGCAATATAGATTCCGGGTAGCGTAGGGTTCAATCTTTATGTTGTCACGTGGTTAATCATTTACTTACTAACGTTTTCTAGTGGTTGCAAACATTAGAACATGCCTAGGTTTAAATTTGCTTGAGTAAAGAGATTAAAACCGGGAAATGTGATTAACTACAAGGATTCGGGACTACCAACTCTCGTCTCATGATTAATGTTGTAACTAGATTAATCTACTTGATGTTTAGGATTGAAATGATAAAGTTCACCTTTTCAAGTTCGAGAGAATTGAGAAGGAAATTTGTCTAATTGGTTGAGAAACGTTTAGACGACACCATGAATGCAATCACATCGTGATATGCATATAGAGAGAACCCGGTTAAGCCTTGAATCGAAATTGTTACGACGCCATGGCGAACACTTCCCTAGTTCACTCTCATATTGATTATTAACCGCACATTATTATTTGCTTTGGTTAAATATTGTTCACACAACACCCCCCAATTTACCGGAAACTATCGACTACTAGTCATTTAATTCACTATCGATTTAATTTGCACCTTATTCCCTGTGGGATCGACCCCAACCTTAGTTGGGTTCTATATTTGACAGCGACCGCTTACGCTTCGTATTTGGAGTCGTAATTTGGGCGTATCACAAGGTCAGAGTTAACAATTTTTAAAGTCTCTTGAAGCTTCAATTTTTTTCTAACTTCTTTATTCATATTTATTTTCAGAGTAGTAATTTCATATTTAAGAGAACTTTCATCAGTGCTAACTTGTCCTTTGCTCATAGTTTGAACTTTCTTCATATTAAGAATTTAAACTTTCAGAAAATATATTGTTTCCTCCAGTTTATTATTTTCATCAGTGCGTATTTCATTGACTGTTTTTAGTTCATTTTTGTATTTTTTAAAAGTTTTGCAATCAAATTTTAAACTTGAAAGAGTTTTTGGTGATTAATTTCTTTTCACATTCATAAGATGAAATTCATCCATTAAAGAAAGTAAGAGGTTCACAATTTTATTCTTGGATGAGTTGTGAACCTAAACATTAAGTTCATTTAGGCTTACCTCGGAGGATTCATCATCTGACTCGGAGTCACTCTTAGGCATAAGAGCTATTATTCCATCACTTGATTCTTCATCAGATCTTTTTCCCTAAGTTTTCTTCATGGCCTTTTTGAAGGCTTTCAAAATAATCTTTTTTTGCTTCTTGTAGTTTGTGTGTTCCTTCTTTTATTCCTCCTTTAACAAAGGAAAATCTCTAATCATGTGATCAAGCTTTCTACATTTAAAACACCCATTGAACTGAGTCTTTTCAGTTGATTTTCCTTTGTTGCGAGTCTCTCTTTTTTTCAAAATTTTCTTTCTTGAAAGATTTATGAATGTTCGAGACCTGATGCTTGACTGACCCTATGGTTGTAATATTTCTAAAATTATTATTTATGGATTTCTCAAAGGGTTTAACCTAGACACGAGCAACTGATACGTTCAAATTACACCCTTTAAAAAGTGTAAATGATCTCTATCAAATATAGTAATCCAACAACTAGGCTGAAGTCAAATTCCACAGGAAATATGGTGAGAAATACAATACTTAAAGTGTAAATAATCACTTCACTTTATGTAAAATTTTATCCCTTAACGATTGTATAATAAAGGATGTTTTAACTAAAGTAGACGAAATATAAATGATTGAAATAAACAGAATTTTTTGTAAACCAGAATTACTTCACCACATATTAGAATAAATCTACATGTTATAAATATCGATATAGCCGCTCATAGGTTGAATTCGGGTGACCAATGATCAATGAGTTACCAACTTTTATCTTCCGAAGTAAAAATGGTCTTTCCTTCACTTATTTTTCTAAATGAAATGAAGTGTAATATTCAAATGATCAAAATAGGTTAAGTAAAACTAACATATTCCTACAAAGTTCTATTAAACAAGGATTAACCCCTTGATTGCTCATTCATTAACAAGTTTCAATGTTAATAAACCCTTTCGGATACAAACTAAAATTAAATGGCGTTCGATTAACACTTGCAATCGCTAATCTTTAATAACGCGATTGTTATGAATCACCCACAATCTATTCACTCCTATATCAATACTTTAGCCCTAAGATTCATCCATTATGTAAATTTACAACCCCATAATAGGGTTTAGTTACTCATGCTAACAGGAAGAATAACAATATTAATAAGAGAGAACATGCTTACAAATTGAATTGATAATCAACAATAAATTATTCAAGACTGTTGATAAATTGGTAATATATCAAGTTATTGAGCCTTTAATCATGAATTATTTCCATGTTTTGATAAGATTTAGAGGTTCTTATGGCCTTTATTGACATGAATACAGGTACTCTTGGTCAAAGATAGAAAATAAAGAATTGGACCCAAATGAGCTCAAAAGGAGTTGAAGTGTGAAGTGGCCAAGTGAGATGAAGATTCTGCCTTGAGGTGTGGATCTCATGTGATACGCACAACCCTTGGTGCGGTCTATACCTTCCTCCGCATGAATTCTCAGAAGAAGAGAAGAATATGTTAAGGGGGTGCAGCGCACACATAAGGCTTGGTGAGAATCGTACCCAGTTCGCACGAAGCTGCAAGTATGAGCCAAGTCTCTGGTCTATTGAAGCAGAGCTGTGCGATACGCATAAAAAGACATGAAAATTGCACGTCACAGTGCACAGCTCCTGAGGGGTAATTTTGTTCACTTTTGTATGACGCTATGGAACATTCTAAAACCCAATTTGGGCATCGTTTTTCATAGTTTTCGATAGTTTTAAGTTTTGGAAGCAAGTTTCTCTCCCAAGACAAGAAAGAAGGTTTTAATCCATTCTCTCAATCTTCAACCTTGGACGTGTAAATTTGAGTTTGAATATTGGATTCTTGCTACAATTAATGAAAAGAAATTTGAATTTCCCTATGGGTATACTTTTTTCTTCCTTTAGCATGAGTGGCTAAGTCTCCTTGTATAGGGATGTTTTGATGATGTGTACTTGATAAAAGGGTATTGGTATTTCTTATTTGTTTTTATAATTTCTAATATGACATGGGTCTAGTGATTTCACCATATTTTAACTCTAAAATTGGTGGTTGCAAATATTGATTTAATTTACTTGATTGTGTTCTTTCTTGTGAAAGGGGTTCATAATTTCAGATGTGAAATTGATAGTGGGTACTTGGAATTCCATTTATATTGAGGCTAGAAATAGCTCAATTCACCGGAAATACCCATTTAAGGATCTAAGCTAGAGAGAGTGTGACCTCCCCAAGCCTATATTGGTTGGTTTATGCCTGAACAATGGTGTTTGAACAAAGACCATTGGATAGATGATTGTGAGATCAAAAGATTAACATTCACGCCTAAAACCAATGCTACCTATGTTATTTAGTAAGAATTTACGTAATTGAGCAAGTACCTTGACCCGCGTTCGAGTTTCATCAGAAGAACATCCCTAGTCGTCCTCTCTCTTGTTTACACCTTGCATTTACTTTATTGTTTGGTTTGGAATTGAATTGTGACAGATTCCCAATTCTCCCCTTTTTACATTATTTGTTGTTTGGACAATCTACTCTCATTGTGAGGTCCTTTATACAATCTCTTTGGCTAAGCTATAATTCCCTGGGGGATCGATCCCAACTCCCATCGGGTAATATAAATTTTGTTTTGCTTGACGATCGTTGTTACCTCCATCTTGGAGAGTACATTTGAGCGTTTTCAAAAATGGCATCATTGCTGGGGAATTATGTTTTAATAGCCTTTTTTATTGTGAATTGAAATCACCTTGTAGAGTATTTGTTTTTTTTATTTGGTTTGTTGTTTTTGTGTGTATTGAGCAAGTAGCCTATGAGTGAAGTGGGAAACAACGGAAGTGTTGACGAATTCATGGATACAACCAATGAATCCATAATTCAAGAAGGAGTAGGTGCAATTTGCCTACCTTCCACGATTGAAAATGCGGTGTTCCATGTCACTAGCACTATGCTCCATCAAATGAAAGGGATGCTTGGAGGAGCAGTACACGAAGATGCAAATAGGCAAATCCAAAACTTCGTGGAGATATGCCAACCGTTTATCTTCCAAAACATCCCCCCAAGAATCTATTGAACTTCACTTATTCCCCTTCTCTCTAATGGGGGAAGCCACGATGTGGTTGGAAGAACTACCGTATGGGTCAATCACCTCTTGGGCTGAGTTGGTAGAGGCTTTCACGAGTAGATTTTTTCCTCCCTCAAGGATGATGCAGCTGAGGGATGAGATTACCAACTTTTTCCAACTTCCTGATGAGCCTTTACACGAGGCGTGGTTGAGGTTTAAAAAGAAACTATTGTTGTGTCTCAACCACGGATTACCGGATAATGTCCTTATACAAAGCTTTTATAGAGCTTTGATCTCAATGAACAAGTCTGTGGCCAACAACCTAGGGGGTGGTACCTTCATGGACCAACAATTTTCTCTTACCTTGGCCCTTCTAGATAGAATAACCAAGACTAACCAAGCTTGGCACACAAGGGAGGCTGATGTTCCTACCTCGGGAGTGACCACATCTATTTTGACAAATGAGATGCGGAAGAAAGATAAAGAGAGGGATGAGACGATGGCCAAAATGATGACACAAATTGACCTCTTGGCCAAGCATATGATAGGGGCCAAAAGTGCTAAGACCGTGAATGCTGTGAGTACACCGAAGATCAAGGCTAGTGATGAAAAGATAATGACCATCATGGATGGTAAATTTTGCTACTTATCGGTGGGTTCTCATCTCGAGTATTATTTCCCGAGGGATTAGAATCAAGGTTGGATTAAGGACAAGGAATGAGATGGAAATTGGAGGGACCGTGATAGAGAGGGTGATAGATACAATCACCAGAGATCAAATCCATACGTGCCTCCAAATAAGTCAGATTCTTTATATCAGCCCACCACAAGCAATCCCAGTCATTCAAAGATAGAGGACATGTTGTCCTTGGTTTTGAAGAAGGTATAAACTACAAACACCGGGTTTAGTGAGTTTTAAAGTGAAGTTTCAATACTTCATCAAACTGTGAGCTCTCATTCGACTTCAATCAAACATCTTGAGGCCCAAATAAACCATCTATCCACTCAAATGAATACGAGGATGAAGGGAATACTCTCTAGTGACACCATAGCCAATCCTAAAAATGACGCTCATGTTATGACTATTGTTACTAGAAGTGGAAGGATAAGTGGTGTGGTGAAAAATCCCATCGTGGATGTTATGGATAAGCCAGCTAAAGTAGTAAGGAAGCCTAGTATTAAAGCTATTGTAGAGTCGTGTGACAAAGAAGAAGAGGCTGTGCATGAAAAAGATGTTGAAGAACCGAGAGTTGGGGTGAAGCTTGGTATACCCAATGTTTCAATGAACGTTGTTATTGATAATGAGAAGGAGGAGGCTGACTCTCCTTCCCAAGTGGCCATAGATATTGAAGAGGACACCCCTATTGTGCAAAGTGTGCTGATCACATGACCCAAGGGACCTCCTTCGTACCCTCAAAGGTTAAATAAGAAGAAGGAAGAGAACAAATTTAATAAGTTTGTTGACATGTTCAACAAACTTTTGATAAATATTCCTTTGGTTGAAGCCTTAATGCAAATGCCGGGGTACGCCAAATTCATGAAAGAGTTGCTCAAGAAAAAAAGGGTTGTCGATGTGGGCACTATTAAGATCACACAGTTGTAGCGTTGTGATGACAAGTAATAGTGCTAGAAAACCAGAAGACCCGGCTGAATTCACTATTTCTTGTACTATAGGGCTATTTGTATTCTTTAAAGCCTTGTGTGACTTAGGGGCAAGCATCAACTTGATGACCCCAGTGATCTTCAAGAAGTTAGAATTGGGCATGCCCAAACCTACTCCCATGCGACTACTTATGGCTGATCGGTCCATCAAGTGACCGGTAGAAATTCTATTTGACGTGTTGGTCAAGGTTGACTTTGTGATTTTGGATTGTGAAGTGGATATTGTGGTGCCCATCATATTGAGGTGACCATTGTTGGATACGAGGAGAGCCTTAGTGGATGTTCAAATCAGAGAGTTCAAGTTCTGAGTGGGAAGAGAGATAGTGGCATTCAACATTTGCCAACCCATAAAGTCTTTGAATGAATTACGGGTAGTCTCGGTGATCGATGTTAAGGGAAAGCTAGATGATGACCTTGAGGATTTTGAATTGGTTAATACGCTCAAGTTTGAGGGGTTGCCAAGGTGTCAACAAGATGATGTGTTGAGGATGTTGATGGAGCAATTTCCCTTCTTGGGGTGGGGCCACGCCAACTGAATTGGCATGCTATCTGATAATAACTAAGGTTTGAGGTACTATCATCGAGCCACGATGTAAAATCAAGCAACTCTTAGGAGGCAACCCAAGTGTTTTTACTTTATTTTTAGTTACCTTTTGTTGTTTTTGGTTTGTTTTAGGAATGCATGGAGAGGAAAAATGACAATGTGGAAAAAGAGACCAAAAGGGGATGTGCGGATGGCCGTGCGATTTGCATGAGCTGTTGTATGCGTCGCATAGGCCACCACATCCAAATGCAGTAAATTGAAGGAAAAATTGGAAGTTGGAGGTGACATGCGCTGGGCTGTGTGCGTCGCACCTCCATTGCGCACCATAACAGAAAGCTGGGCCAAGTTTGGGCGTGAAATGGTGTGGTGCGAAGCAACATGCGGTCCACACAAGGGCTTGTGAAAATCGCATGTCGCGGCGCACCTATGTAAGTTTTAAAATTTTGTTCACCTACCCATTGATCGACCCACCCCGATGACTTTTCTTCTTCTTTTTCTCTTTTAAAACTGCCACTTTCACCTCTCTTCTTCCATATTCTTCCAAACTTCCACAACTTCTCTCCCAAAATCCTCCGCAAATCCTTCAAACTCTCCCAAACTCTTCTCCTTCTCTCACCCATACCTCTCTGCTGCTGCAACACCTGTCACCGCCGTCATCATCTCTGGGCAAAATCACGGGTCTCCATTGTTGCACCTATAAAAGCTTCAATTTTTGCCTAATCTTCACTTGTGGTAAGTTCTCCAATATTAAATACATATTTTTATATTGATTGGAAACTCATATTGTGAAGCATGCTTTGTAAAATTTCCATGTTGATTTTGGGTGAGATCCAAAATTTATAGGTCCCCAATTTTGGGTTGTATTGATGATTTTTGCTTAGGATCAACTTGGTAGAACATGATATTGTGATAATGCATGTTGATTGTAGTAAGTTTTAGCCTTAAAAATCTGTATTTAGGGTGAAGTCTGAGTAACCTACTTGTGATTGGTGCATGATTTGGCCCTATGATAGATTGAGTAACGTCATTCTTAAGGGTAAATCGTTGTCTTTATGAGGTTTTGGTTGAAAGATGTTTGGGGATGAAATTTGTTACTACTCTTATGCCCATGTTCTATGTTGAATATGATATTGGGTGTATGATCTTGCGTGGGAAGGTAGAAATTATTGAATACTATGCCTAATTATGAACAATTGAAGGCCTGATATTCCCAATGATAGACAGGATAACGTCATTCTTAAGGAAAGTCATTGAGTTCTTCTTTTGTTTGCTAGTTGTGTTAATAGAAATTCGGGGAAATTTGAGTACCCGGACGAGTCGTTGGTCTTATTATATTTTGCCTCCTTTGTTAATTGCTAGTTTGTTGATTAGTGCCAAGTGCTTCATGCAAATCTTGCTCTATGAATCACATGCTTAATTCACAAGAACACAAGGAACCAAAAATTCCAAATGTTTTCATGTGCGTTTTGCATGTGACACATAGATCTTAACGTGCGAAATGCACAAGGCACCCCACCCTATGAAAAATAGTTGTAGTTCACTATTTCAAGGGGTAAAGCATGGTGCGATGCGCACTTTGGCTGGTGCTGTCCACACAAGCTTCACACCTCAGCGAAGAAATCCCTGTAAGTTTCTGGTAGCTCTTGCGATGTCACATGCGATGCGCACTATGCCCTGTGCGATCCGCATGTGGTCCGCACGAGCCATCAGTTATCTACTTCATTTTTCTACTTCTTTTCACTCTGTCTTTTAAGTTATTACCTTCTTTTAGACTGTATATAGATACCTGGTTCCTGCTGCTAACCTCCATTTACAGGAATATGCCTCCCAATAGGTATCACCAAAAAAGGCGAGCTTCAAATCGCACTTCAACATCCACAAATGTGGGCTTGCCTGTACAAGATGAGGGTCCTACTGAGTCTAAAATACAATTTGGCCTTGAGGGGATGGAGGCATACTATCTGAAATTTCAGGGAAAGCGATCATTTTTAAAAGAAAAGGGGTTTGAGGTGGAAATATTTGAAGCGGAGTTCCCAAACATACCCAGACAATTTTGTAAAAGAGCCTGGGAACACTTTGCCAAAAATCCAGGCCCATATTTCCCTGAGTTGGCATGGGAGTTTTATGCATCATATCGGGCTAGACAAGACATTTTGAAACATAAGGGCCCAACAAACAAGATACCATGCCTTGATTCAGTGTTAGTGAGAGGCAAGGAGATAGATATCACCCCAAAAGCCATCCATTTTGCCATATGGGATGATGAGCCAATTCCAGAGTCTAGATATATAGAGCGTGTAGCTATAAAAGAAGACCAATACGAGTGAGTTGCTAGTGCCATCGCAGAACGAACCTCTTTTTGGGCCATCTCAAAGGACCCATCTATCGATCAGATCTTAAGTTTGAAGCTCGGATGTGGTTGGACTTTGTATGCACATGACTTATCCCAACTAGTCACACCACCAAAGTGACTATAAAGGTGGACATTCTTATTGTATACATCATGTCTAACTTTTGACTGCATAAAGGGGAAATCATTGTAGAACAACTCAAGCGGAGAGCTAGACACGAGTCCACCTCCATGGCCTTTCCTGTACTCATACCACTCCCGGAGAGCTAGACATGAGTACACCTCCATGGCCTTTCCTGTACTCATACCACTCCTTTTTTTCCAGGCATACTACCCTATGTTTCATTCAATAGACAAGACTAGCCAAGCTAATGGCATGGTCATCTTGGACATAAGGAGGGACACATATGCTCCACATGTTAAGAAAAAACACTTTGCTCACAGTGCCATGTCAGTCATTGCCCGTGCTGAGAGTGTTACTCATGATCATTTGGACATTTCTTCCCACTCCCAAGGAGCATCAAACACCATCCACGTGACTTCTCAAGTCACTTCATCTCCAAGTAAATTGCTCAAGCTCAGTCAACTTACTCACAAAAATGAGGAGAGATTAGAAAGGATGGCTAAGGATATTCCACGCATCATTCAATCCGCCATTAAATTGGCTTTGAAGTCAGCAGTGGCAAGTGTGAGCAAGCTTTGTGCTAGAATAGATACCATAGAAGTGAAGGTTGATGAGCTTATGCAAGTAATACTACATGTTGATCCAAAGATTCCTAATTGGGATCTTAATCTACCAGCCCCAAATTCTATGTCCTCTCCAAGGGTTGCTAGCCCTCCTAATAATTGGTGTACGGGTTGGGACCCAAATAATGTCAGAAGTACATTTGAAATTCTAGCAGTGTTTGATGCTCCATCAACCCAATAATATCCGGATCCTCCTGATTCACCTGTGCCTGAATGGAGGCATATATCTAGGTTAAGTTGGGCTGCACCGCCACCTTCTTATCATGAATTGATGACCGCCGAGGATAGATGGTTCGTGGATGACTCTTTTGGTCCCCTTCAACTGCCATGGGACCCTACAATACCCCCCACTGGCGGGTTTTCAAATTGACCCTGCATATTCCTACATCCCACTACTGGCATCATCACTACCTCAATCTCATAGGCCACCTTAGTAGGTTTACTCAAAGATGCGTCATCGCCACCATTAGCATCACCAGAGAGTTTTTGCACTCATTCTTATTTTTATAATTTTTTTGTGCATCGAGGGCTATGCGTATTTTAAGCTTGGGGGATGTCTACAATTATTCGTGATGCTTGATTTACCTTTTGGCTTTGTGCTTAATTGTGCCCTCGCTGGGCTTGATGTTTAATGTCTTTTGGGCCTTGTGATTATTTGTGCCCTTACAGAGCTTGATTTTTAAATCTTGATTGTGTGTCGTTAGTCTTACACGATTCTATTGTCTTACTACCCACACTTTACAAATGCGCTAAAGGCCTACACTGAGGCTTATTTTTCAAATAATTCATGAGCGCGCAAATTTGGTAATCGCCTTGTTAATAGTAGTTTAGCAATAAACTCCAAGGTTTTTTTTAATACCACGGTTCTTTCCCAAGGAGCAAATATTTTCTTTATTTTCTTTTTCTTTATTTTTTGTGTTGAATCGAGTTGGAGTTTTCCTATGATGGATTGAGAGGCGACTTTCTAAAGGTAAAATGCCAAGTTTTAGTTATAATTTGAGTCTGTGCTTTGCTTATCTCGAAATGGACCCACCAAAAAATTTTCTTGGCAAGATATTTTTGAAAAGGAAAAGAAAGAAGGAAAATGAATTTTTGAGGGAAGCATTCTCTTGTCATGACTTGCACACTCTCATTTTGGCTTGATCGATTCACAAATGAGTGTGTAATGAATTTAGAATAGCTTGTCAAAAGTTATTTGTCCCGATTGATTTTGAGACTAATGTGAAGAAGTCTTGTGGCATAATGCCTTGTGTGGTGAGGCTTTACCTTGATTCTTCTGCATGTGTGTTATAAAGAACTTGCCCCGAATGTAATTCAAGAAAAAATTCTAAGTGTGTCCGAGCTTGAAAAATGAGCTTAGACCCTTTTTGAACAATCATTTCACCCAAATGACTTCCCTTAATATCAATACTAGTGAACCCCTTTTTTTGAGCTTGTGAGCGTTCTTTGGTACCTTGTTTGACACCTTAAACTTTTTGAAATCTCTATCTTGGCACTTGTCCTCCCTAATGGCTTGAAAGTGAAACGTAGGCTAAAAGCCTAAGTTTAGGGGGGAAATAAAATGATAACACATGCAAAAGCGTAAGTTTGGGGGTGTATGTGCTTAATGTGGAGAAGAAAAGGAATGCACTTTAAGTGCAAGGTAGCACCTTATGTTGAATTGAAAAATTGCTCCAAAAGATCAAATTCAATGAACAAAATGAAAAGAAAAAAAAATGGTTCTACCAAGTGAAGGTGTTACAAGGACGTTGAATGATCAAGATTGAAAGGGAAAAGCTTGGGATGTGTGATGGACAAATAAGGTGAAATCAAAGTTCTAAAATGTTAGCGGTGTTCAAAAAGATAAGAAAGAGCATTAGGGAGGTTTAGTCACTTGAGCCAAATGAAATCCTCACCTTAGCCCTAGCCAATATCGTAACCCGCAAGTTCTTAGTGATTTTGAGCATGGCTACTCTACATTAGTGGTAATTTACATGAAGGACAAGCTTATGGTTTGACATGTGTGCACTTGAACTTCCTTGAGAGAGTGAGAGTCTTTTCGGTTCTCTTATAATCCCTTGTATTGTGAAAATGCATGATAGTGAGTGAGATTCTCTCTTTTTGTGAGTGGCATCATGCACTCGAATTGAAATATGAAGTCTCTATTTCAATTGAGAGGAATGGATGAGACAAGTTGTGTGGTGAATCTTGAGGTAAACCTTGATGGTCCATGCCAATGACTTAAGAATCTTTATATCTTGTTTTGAATGAAAAATTCCCTTGATTTTGAATGAAAAATGAAGTCTTTTTGAGAATGTTTTGAAATGATCAATTGCCTTGATAATGTGGTGGTTCAAATTGAGATGAGCATTGTAGTTGAGTCTTTTGTTTGAGTCTTTTTGTTTATTATTTTCCTTAGTTTTTAAAATAGATTAATCTTTTGTGCCTTGATTGAATTTTAGAGCACAATATATTCCTTACCTTATGACTATCTTGCTTGAGGACAAGCAATAGTTCAAGTTTGGGGGTTTGATAAGTCGGTAATCTACCAAATTATTGAGCCTTTAATCATGAATTATTACCATGTTTTGATAAGATTTAGAGGTTCTTATGGCCTTTATTAACATGAATGCAGGTACTCTTGGTCAAAGATAGAAAATAAGGAATTTGACCCAAAGGAGCTCAAAAGGAGTTGAAGTGTGAAGTGACCAAGTGAGATAAAGATTCTTCCTTGAGGTGCAGACCTCGTGTGACATGCACAACCCTTGGTGCGGTATGCACCTCTCTCCTCATGAATGCTCAGAAGAAGAAAAGAATCTATTAAGGGGGTGTGGCGCCCGTGCAACACACACAAGGCTTAGTGCGAACCGCACCCCACTTTACACGAAGCTGCAAGTATGGGCCAAGTCTCTAGTCCACTGAAGCAGAGCTGTGCGATGCGCATAATAAGACACGCAAACCGCACATCGCAGCACACAATTCCCGAGGGGAAATTTTGTCCACTTTGGTCCACTTTTGTATGACACATTGGGAACATTCTAAAATCCAATTTAGGCATAGTTTTTTTTATAGTTTTGGATATTTTTCAATTTTGGAACAAGTTTCTCTCCCAAGGCAAGAAACATGATTTCAATACATTCTCTCAATCTTCAACCTTGGACTTGTAAATTTGAGCTTGGATATTGGATTATTGCTACAATTAAAGAAAAGGAATTTGAAGTTCCCTATGGGTATACTTTCTTCTTCCTTACAATCAGTACTTTGAATGTACTGAGAATGTGAGATATGTAATAACATGTATATTGTATAAAAATCATGCTAAAAATAAGTGTCATGGAGAAATACTCAAGTCATAATATACATATGTACCAAATAATTCACAATGACTCACACTATCATAAAGTTAACTGGAAAAACTGAATCATCTAAAATAGACATAAGCTAACCATGTCTGTACTGAAAACCAGTGAGTCATGTACAATTATTATATTTGAAATCATATTTATAGGGAGCTTCTCTTAACTGATATAAATCATGTGAGCAATATGGAGTCTAACGTATACACCTCATTGGGAGGGAACTATATACCTTGCCAAGGGTATATAGACATGACTGACATGAGTTCAGTAAATGAGCCCATTTGAGAGAAATAAAACCTATGGTGGCAACGTAGTTTTGGACTTGGGTTTGACTGAACTCGTATCTTATCGATGCTAAATACCACTCCAAAAACATACTAGTGCTCATATATTATCATGTAACATATCAGGATATCAAAACTATTCATAATCATGGATGGAAAATCAGGATGCCATACTACTCATGAACTTTACTTTTTGAGATAAAATGGTTCATAAGATTTGATGGCATAACAGGATGGCATACAAATCATAAAATTTACTATTGTGAGCCTAAGCTCTATGTTATATCATAAGTCACATACTGAAAATCATGTATTTGAAAAATATGTCCCATTAATGTAGAGTATATAATAGTTCATAAAGAAACCTTAAAGCATATATTTGATGCATAATTATGAACTTGTAGGAAAATCATGAATTATGGGAAAACCTTTCCCATGAACTCAACCCATACTAAATTCGAGACTATAAGGTCAAATCATGCTAAATCTATTTAAATCATGCTAAGTCATGTGGTAAAATTCTAAACTAAATCAAAGGCTATAAAATTATGCTTGAACATATTTAACAAGATCAATTGTCATAAAGAACATGTAAGGACTGAAAATTATAACGTTTGCATAATTGGGTATAAATGCTAGATCAAGAAATCATAAAGTTGTAAATCTAAAATTCATTAAGTTTTGGGCATAAGAACGAAAGGAAAGTCTCATTGATATCCCACATATCGGGACTGAAGGCTTAAAAATCTAACTTTGAGAAGAACCTTAGGCTTAGGCTTGAAAGGACTTGAATAGCTCTTTTGTTTTCCTCTATGTGTAAATCTGTGAAAATGAGGGACAAGGTCAATGGTCTTACCTTTAATCCCCCTCTAAGAAAGCTAAAATGACATAATTTAGAGGTTAGGAGAGCAGAAAAGGACTAAAATACCCCTTTTGGACGTTTCTGAAAAATTTGCTACATTTTCTGGTGCAGGTTTCATGGATTAAAACAATAGTTTGTACTATCAATCCACGGCTCGTGGATTGGGTTGTGGTTACTGATAGTGCTCCACTTAAATACCCATAACTTTATCTCTAGAATTAGATTGGTGAACGATAAGTGGTGTTAGAAAGAAGACTTAAAAATCTTTAATTTGGTAGGTATTGGGCCAAGTAATTCTTCATAATTTATAAGGAATGATCGTCTAAAGTTGACCCAAGTAGAATCTTACACACTAGAACTTAATTGATAGAGGAGTTTTAAACTTAACTTTGTTTTAGGGACTTCTTTTGACCTTAAATCCCATCCAATACTCTTATCATCCTTATATTCATGGTTTTGGTAGTTGACATGCTGTGGAATTAGGAAATAAACCAAAATTGTCAAAAATCCCAATTTCACGAGTCAGTTCATAGTTCATGGACTGATTTTATGGGTCATGGAACCTAGAAATTTTTGGGGTGTTTCAACTGATGCTTTTAAACTCTGGCTAGACTAGAATCTTTTGTCTGTCATGTCTCGATCCTACACCCTAGACGCGACACGGTGCTTAGAGTCACAAGTGACCCTAAGCTAACCCATGGCCTGGCATACCTCTAAGATAAAGACTGAAAGTAAATGCAGAAGCTGAAATGTGCTGAGCTCTTTTGAAAATATTATAACAAAAGGAAATATTATAAACTGATATACAATCATATTTGAAAATTGATACAACTGAGTGACTGACTATCTGACTGTCTATGAAGCCTCTACTAACATTGACTATGGTTAGCCAGGACATGACCCCCAGCTATCTCTAATCAATGTATAATAACTGAAATAACATTTATAACTATTACTGACTGGAGTTCCCGAATAAAGAGAACTCATCCCTTGCTGACTGGAAGCTGCGATCTGTCTGACCATGATCCTGGAGCTAGTACTGAAACCTGTATCATAAAATGATGCAGCACAAGGAAGGTATGCGGTCAGTACTTTGAATGTACTGAGCATGTGAGAATAATGCACAAACTATAAATCATGAGTAAATACATGTATATTTAACGCATGACTAAAAGCTGGAACATGTATAATATCTGAAGTGTATAAATCAAGTTGTATGACATAGACTCTCGTTACTGAAGAGACTGTAAATCATGTTGTTGGAATGTAACAGAGAGATCATGTTGTTTAAGGATGAGTAAATTGTTACTTGAGAATTTATGGATCCAAGAGGTAAAGTATGTATGTGACTCATGGACTAATGCAACTGAGCTGAAAGTCATAGTTAAAGTAAATCCTTAAGGAGAGTTCCTTTTTATGAACATGCTGATATACTGTACTGAATGCAAGATAAAATATACAAGTTGATGCATTGACAAAGTATATAAAGATGTAACTGTGTAATACTGAACTGAACTGGATAATTGAATATAAGGTCATGCAATAATGAATATGGACTGTGGGAGCTACAATTAACTGACATACCTCAAGCTGAGCTAACTGTGGGGCCAACCTGTAACCCTGACTGGGTGGGCGTTCATACTTTGCCAAGGGTACAAACAAATCTGATGTGGATCCACTAAACTGATGTCCACAAAGGATAAGTATATCAAGGCTAATCTGACGGGTGACCCCTTTAGAACCTACGGTGGCCCCGTATTTATGGGACATAGGGACTGCTACTAAAGGTCTCAGCCTAAACTGACGGGTGAGCCTTCATCCCTTTGTCCACTCGGTGCGAATTCTACTCCCAACTGAATATAAAGCCATGAATGCAACTGAAATACTGGATAGCTCAAAATACTGATATAATCTAAGAATGCAAAATATTACTGAGACTGAAGCATTCTAATCATATAGTTCTGACTGACTGAGTACCTGACTGATAATGCATGAGGATAGTTTATATCATGTGACATATCTGAGTGTCATACTAATCATGAACCTTACTGGGTTCATAATCATTGATGGGATATCTGAATGTCCATGTTTAAAATATATTCTTGTAAAACATACTGAAGGTAAGATGAAGCCTGCTAAATCATACATAGTTCTTTTGTATTTAAAACAATTGGACTGAAGTGATTAGAAATCATGAATGCTTGTCTGGAAGCCAAACCCATAGTTAAAATCATCATGAGAAAACTTAAACTTGTTTAGACTGAATGCTAACAAGCTGACTGGATTCTGAAGGAAAATTTAGATCAGGAGAAGTTTAAAGAGAGCCAGTAGACTAAAAACTGGCTAATTGCATGCTTAAAATTTAATTCTAGTAATTTGGGTTAAATTCAGAAGAAAACCAATTCTCATGAAAATACTACAATTTCAGGCTAAGTTCTTGATTTCTTAGAGTTCTTATAAAAGCCCATGCAAGTTACTGAAAATGTGGAGCAAATATTCTAAAATAGTCTATAATTCATGAAGGAATCATAAGAATTGAATTCTGAAAGATATAGCATAATTGGGTAAGCACTCTAGTTTCTGACATCATGAAATTTGAAATAAAAGACTGAGGTTTTGGGAAAAAGGGTGAACTAAACCCATACTGAATACCCCCATACCTGTTTAATGGAGAATCTTGAATGGAACATGGAGGATTCGATCTTGAGGATGAACCCTAGGTTTGTAGCTTGAAAGAGAGCGTCCTTTTCTTCTTGAAATTGAATTGAGAGAAATCTGACTTTGTTCTGGGGATTTAGACTTAATAAAATAAGCCTAAGACTATTTATAGTCAGAGCTAAAAGAATTGGGAAATACCAGAATGCCCCTGAGAAAATTTAAAAGAATCTACAGAAAATTGCGGTCAGGGACTACAACTTGGTTGACGGGCCGTCCTTCTGGAAGACAGACCGTCAACTGAAGCCGTGGTTTTTTCCTGTGAGTTTTAGGTGTATGGTCCTAGGAATGATGGTTCAAAAGGACGGACCGTGTTCCTAAACGATGGTTCATCGTTTGACTCGCGGTCCCTGAAGCTTGAACTGGGAAGCTACTGGACTTCCGATTTATGGTTCAAAATGACGGACTGTGGTTCAGAACGATGGTCCGTGGTCCCAACCGTACTCCCTAGGACATATTTTGAAAGGCTGTTGGATCTCGAACTACGATTCAAGACGACGGGACATTCTTCTGAACGAAGGTCCATTGTTTGAACCGTGGTTCCTGGGAAGAATTTACTAAGCTACTGGATCTTGAACTACGGTTTAGGACGACGGGCTGTTCTTCTAAACGACGGTTCGTTGTCTGAACCGTGGTTCCTGGGAAATTGAAATTTTCTGAAATTTGTATTTTCCTACTGGTGTTCGGAGCTTAGACTAGGCTTGAGAGTTCTGGGGTGTTATAATATCTCCCCCTTGGGATCATTCGTCCTCAAATGAAGACAAAACAAGCTGAGTTTGGAGGGAAAGAGCTGCAATCCTTACCAATGGTGTACTAGAAATTGATATCTAACTGAGCTGAGTTCCATGAACATGGAAACATGATATTGAGACTGAGATACACATGAGTAAACTACGAAGCTGGAGAGGAACTATTACCTCATGCTGAAATTGGGTGCTTCTCTAATAGAGACTAACCAGGCTGAGGTGGTAGGGAAAGGGCTGCAATCCCACCACTGAGTCCTAAAAGCGGGAGTACTGACATGGTAATAGAGTTCTGACTGAAATATGAACTGAGATGGGTTCATGAGACATGTATACATACTGAGAGCTTAAGAACACTGATGGGACATGAAACTGAATATCCAACTGGATAGCTGGTCTACATTAAGAGTATAAGATGAAACTCATAAAGAACGAATGCATTCTTAGAAATCATAGTTGGCTGAAAGGAACATGAAACTAAAAGGAGTAATTGTATGAGAAAACTATTCTCTTTCAAACTGAGCTTACTAGCATAAGCATGGACTGAACTGAGTGAAGGGCCTTCTGACCTATGGAATGATTACTGGCAGGTCTGAACTGGTCTGATATGAGGAGTCTACTATCTTGCCATTTGAAGTTACTGGTCATAAGGTATGAGCACCCTGGGTAGAGAGTAAGAACAAGACTATTCCCGCCTTAAACAATACGGTTGACATCTTTTAAGCTTAGGAACACCCTTTTTAACTACACTCACTTTATCTGAATTCTACACTTGCTAGTTGCAACTAAAATTCTCATCAACACACATATTGATTCTGAAGTCTGAGCCTAACTATCTTCCTTCAACATGTTCAAGCTTATCTCAAAGGCCCAGATGTATTTTATCATGACATTCAAGCCTATTTCTATGATCATCTTATGGCTGTCTATGACTGGCACTATCTGAGGTTTCTATCCTTTTTCCCTAGCATATCCAGAAACTGTAACTGTAAGAACTTCTGCAAAAGGGCACCAAAAAGAGAAAAATCTAGTACTTGCCATCTAGGCTACTACTTAGCTTCCTCTACTAACACACTTAGTGGGATCTAGCCACTCAAGGTGAGGTCTGAGAGGTCAAGTACAAAGGTCTGAGTCTCACATACTAGACATCTGAAGTATAGTTGGAGTAAGGAATCATAAGCATGAACTATTCGGGAAATCTGGTCTGAGCATACATATGAAGTAGCATGATTTCATTAGCCATCAAGGCCTATCCTAAGGATTGAACTGAGTACATAGAACTAAACATATTGTGAGACATGAGTTTAAATATCTACCGAGTCTTATGGCATAAAGCTGGAATTCATAGAATCATGGATTAAGACTAGAACCACGGGCTGGAGCAATTTCTGTTGGTTCTAGGAGTTGAGTATGGACATGAATCTGAAGGGAGTGCATGAACTTATACATGAGTATGACATAAATACATCTGAGTATGGTGTCATCTGGACTGAAGTGCTAGGAAATCTGCTGGAATAGGAATGAATCGATATCCCATCATAGCCCTTTCTAGAATTCTATACTGGTTGAGTCGCAAGACTCAACTTGGCTCTTTATTCTATCATCTCCCCCTTAGCTTGAAATTTACCCCTCTAAGTCTGTGAACCTCTAACCTGAACTAGGCTTTAACTGAAGATGCTAAACCTTTGCTAGGTCTTCTCCTTCTGATGCATCTCTTAGCTTCCTCTTTACCCTTAATGCTATCACTAGAGGATGCATACTCTTACTGGGGTGGATAACTACTTTTTTCTAATATTTAGAAATCTTACCTTTGCGTATTCGTCTGCTAACATCACATCTGTAAGTTCGCATCCACCAAAATCAACTGAATTAAACCAGGCTAAGGGACTCAACATCATATATCTATAATATTTTGAACATCATACAACAATAACAACTACTCTCGGTGAACATCTACCTTTATGATTCTTAAGGCTCTCTCCTTCATCTCATGACTTAGTCATAATTTACCAACTCATCTAGGCGTCACATATACATCTTATAGCTACCACAATTCTGAATCCATACACCTAGTTCTGGGGTCATTTTGTCACTTATGGCCCATAATATCTATATTCATACTAACTGTTAAGTGACTATACTACCCAAGCTCTGAGAAAAGATCATAATTTTGGCTAAGGTGCCAATCGAGGTAGAGTTTCTGGAAGAGGGTCTGAGAACACATTCTATTGTAGGCTTAACTGTAAGAGTGGGGAAAGGATACATACTTTGAATTAGTAGACTTTAACGCACTGGTGGTCTCCTTTCAAGCCCTGGTGCAGTCTATTAACTTTCTGATGTCTCTATCTGAGAGCATGTCACTGACAGGGATCTGAACTATACTGTCTCCACTCCCTCGAAGATGAGGCATGACTGGAGGAATTGGATCAATGTATGAATCGATATAAGTTTCTGAAGGAATGACTTTACTGCACGATCTGGAGTATGAACAAAGGGAAACATTTCCTAAATGCCCTGTAGCCCCTCTAAGAAAAGTACAGACGTCTCCATACCATTCTGCGAGACTCTACTAGACACGGCTTCACAGACACCCTAGGACACTTGAACTCTGTGCTCTGATACCAAGATTGTTATGCCCTGAGCCTATACCCTGGATGCGACACGGTGCTTAGATTCACAAGTGACCCCAAGCTAACCTATGGCCTGGCATACCTCATAGATAAAGACTGAAAGTAAATACGGAATCTAAAATGTGCTGAGCTCTTTTGAAAATATTATAACAAAAGGAACTATTATAAACTGATATACAATTGTATTTGAAAACTGATACAACTGAGTGACTGACTATCTGACTGTCTATGAAGCCTCTACTAACATTGACTATGGTTAGCCGGGACATGACCCCTAACTATCTCTAATCAATGTATAATAACTGAAATAACATCTATAACTACTACTGACTGGAGTTCCCGAATAAAGAGAACTCATCCCTTGCTGACTGGAAGCTGCGATCTGTCTGAACATGATCCTGGAGCTAGTACTGAAACCTACATCATAAAATGATGCAGCACAAGGAAGGTATGCGGTCAATACTTTGAATGTACTAAGCATGTGAGAATAATGCACAAACTGTAAATCATGAGTAAATACATGTATACTAAAAGCATGGCTGGAAGCTGGAATATGTATAATATCTGAAGTGCATAAATCAAGTTGTATAACATAGACACTTGTTACTGAAGAGAGTGTAAATCATGTTGTTGGACTGTAACTGAGAGATCATGCTGTTTAAGGATGAGTAAACTGTTACTTGAGACTTTATGGATCCAAGAGGTAAAGTATGTATGTGACTCATGGACTAATGCAACTGAGCTAAAAGTTATAGTTAAAGTAAATCCTTAAGGAGAGTTCCTTTTCATGAACATGCTAATATACTGTACTGAATGCAAGATAAAAGATATAAGCTAATTCAATGACCAAGTATATAAACATGTAACTGTGTAATACTGAACTGAACTAGATAACTGAATACAAGGTCATGCAATAATGAATATGGACTATGGGAGATACTATTAACCGACATACCCCAAGCTGAGCTAACTGTGGGGCCAACCTGTAACCCTGACTGGGAGTGTGTTCATACCTTGCCAAGGGTACAAATAAATCTGACGTGGATCCACTAAACTGATGTCCATAAGGAACAAGGGTATCAAGCCTAATCTGACGGGTGACCCCTTTGGAACCTACGATGGCACCGTAGTTCTGGGACATAGGAACTGCTACTAAAGGTCTCAGCCTAAGTTGACGGGTGAGCCTTCATCACTTTGTCCGCTCGGTGCTAAGTCTACTCCCAACTAAATATAAAGCCATGAATGCAACTGAAATACTGGATAGCTCAAAATACTGATATAATCTAAGAATGCAAAATATTACTGAGATTGAAGCATTCTAATCATGTAGTTCTGACTGAGTACCTAACTGATAATGCATGAGGACAGTTTATATCATGTGACATATCTGAGTGTCATACTAATCATGAAGCTTACTGGGTTCATAATCATTGATGGCATATCTGAATGTCCATGTTTAAAATATATTCTTGTAAAACATACTGAAGGTATGCTGAAGCCTGCTAAATCATGCATAGTTCTTTTGTATTTAAAACAACTGGACTGAAGTAATTGGAAATCATGAATGCTTGTCTGGAAGCCAAACCCATAGTTAAAATCATCATGAGAAAACTTAAACTTGTTTAGACTGAATACTGACAAGCTGACTGGATTCTGAAGGAAAATTTAGATCAGGAGAAGTTTAAAGAAAGTTCATAGACTTAAAACTGGCTAATTGCATGCTTAAAATTTAATGCTAGTAATCTGAGTTAAATTCAGAAGAAAACCAGTTCTCATGAAAATACTACAATTTCAGGCTAAGTTCTTGATTTCTTAGAGTTCTTATAAAAGCTCATGCAAGTTACTGAAAATGTGGAGCAAATCTTCTAAAATAGTCTATAATTCATGTAAGAATCATAAGAATTGAATTCTGAAAGATATAGCATGATTGGGTAAGAACCCTAGTTTTTCACATCATGAAATTTGAAATAAAAGACTGTGGTTTTGGGTATAAGGGTGAACTAAACCCTTACTGAATACCCGCATACATCTTTAATGGAGAATTTTGAATGGAACATGGAGGATTCGATCTTGAGGATGAACCCTAGGTCTGTAGCCTGAAAGAGAGCGTCCTTTTCTTCTTGAAATTGAATTGAGAGAAATCTGACTTTGTTTTGGGGATTTAGACTTAATAAAATAAGCCTAAGACTATTTATAGTCGGAGCTAAAAGAATTGGGGAAAGACCGGAATGCCCCTGGGAAAGTTTAGAAGAATCTGCAGAAAATCACGCTCAGGGACTACGTCTTGGTTGACGGGCCGTCAACTAGAGCCGTGGTTTTTGCCTATTAGTTTTAGGTCTCTGGTCCTAGGAACGATGGTTCAAAAGGACAGACCGTGTTCCTGAATGATGGTTCATCATTTGACTCATGGTCCCTGAAGCCGGAACTGGGAGGCTACTGGACTTGGGATTTAGGGTTCGAAATGACGGACCATGGTTCTGAACGATGGTCCATGGTCCCAACCGTATTCCCTGGGACATATTTTGAAAGGCTGTTGGATCTCAAACTACAGTTCAAGACGACGGGCCGTTCTTCATAACGACGGTCCATTGTCTGAACTGTGGTTCCTGGGAAGAATTTGCTAAGCTACTGGATCTTGAACTACGGTTCAGGACGACGGGCCATTCTTCTGAACGATGGTCCATTGTCTGAACCGTGGTTCTTGGTAAATTGAAATTTTCTGAAATTTGTATTTTCCTACTGGTGTTCTGAGCTTAGCCTGCGCTTGGGAGTTCTGGGTTGTTAAATTGTCATTCCTGGGCCTCTGAGTAGGCGCACTAGCTAAAGATGGAGAAAATCTTGATGACCTCTTATGATAGAAAGATATGTTGATGTTCTTCTGGTGACTTACCTTATTGCCATCTAACCTATCCCTCTTATTTTGATTTTCTTCCCTTTCCTTCTGTTTAGTCTCCTCAGTCTTTTGGTCATAGATAATCAACCTAGATATGTTCATGTTCTTGTGAAGCATGACTATCGCACACTCCTTAGTCAAGTGTCTCCCAACACCAGACGTAAACTTTCTCGTCCTTGCCCTCATAGTGGATACCATTTCTTGAGTATAGTGAGACAACTGAGTAAACTTAAGGTTATACTGTCATGACCCAAAACTCAATCATGATGGTACCTATCACACCCCCTGTAATAGGTAAGTCAAGCCAACAAAATCAACAAGTCAAATAATGATTGCTTGGAAGTGATAAGGTAAATAAAGCTTCAATAAAAAAACCATCTCAAAAATCCAGTAGTCACAAGATACAAGCCTCTAATAGAAGTAAGAATACAATAGAGAGTCTAGGATACTCTGAAATACAAGAGGAAGGTGGCACAACAAGAAAACATAGAAGAAATCTAGAGAAGCCATGAATCAGCCAGTAGCTACCTCGAATCTCGAAGATAGGATCTATGCATGAAGGGCAATTCAACGACCCAGTGCTCCAGACTCAAAACTTGCACATAAAATTACAAAAAAAAAATGAAGAATGAGTACTAGAACACATGTACTCAGCAGCATTATCGGTCGACCCTAATTCAAAGTGATGGCAAGAACCACCCAAACTCTCAACTATATAATACAATCTACACGAACCTACAAACACGAAGGCCACACCTAGGCTAAAAAATAAAAACAATCACCATGACTTTATATATATATATATATATATATATATATATATATCACAGTATAAGTAGCATCTCAAAGAAGTTCAACCAGGATAAGGAATCAGATTACTCTTTCACACTCCCAAACCCAATATCAGTACAAGTAAAGAAAATCAACTATCTATAGGGTCAGATAACTAGTTACCATATTTTTCATCAAGTAAGAACAAATTCATCAAATAGCACATTGTATGGCCCGAGTATAAAGAAATGAATGGGTGAATGTAATGCATATATTATGCCTTACATTCCCAATAATATTATACAGGAGTGCAACTCCGGTCCATGTAATATATAATATGCAGAAGTGCAACACCGATCTATATAATAGATGATGTGCAGGCATGCAACTCCGATCCATATAATATATAATATACAGATGTGCAACTCTGGTCTCAATGAAATGCAATGTATGATGTGCATGCATGTCACTCTGATCCCAAATATCATACACAATATCAAGCAAAGTATTACATATCATGTATCAATTCAATTATCAGTCAAAGTTCCCCTTTTTCAATAATAAAACTCCCTTTTCATAATTCAACTAGTCAAAATTTTAGTATTTCACTAATTATCCCCATGAACAGGATTAAAATCTCAAATGGGAGTATAATCACTAACTAACATACTCAAAAATCACTATCAGATATAATCCACAACTAGTATGCTAGAAAATAGGAGAAAATATTGCAAACAAGACAAATAATTATTTTTAGCCCTTCACATAACACTGGTACCCGCATAAATGCTTGTCACCTCATCTATACGGGATCTCCAAATTTCCATTACTCTCCATACATTAAACTAGCACATAAATACTTCAAAAAAAGAGTAAAAAAAAACTCAACTTGCCTTAAAAGAAGACCCATAAAGTCAAAGAGAAGCCTTGCTCTTCTGAAGAGCTTTCAAACAAACCCAATATGGTTAAATTTATATTCTACATAAGAAAAGAAAAATATAGACACCCATATTATTATACTTAAATTTCAGGTCCAAAAATTCAACTCAAAAGTTAACCCCAAGCCCACAAGGGCAAAAATAAAATTTTATTTGAAAATCACATTACCCATAACTTAAGAAAATCAAATGCAAAATTTTATCAAAAATGGAGTTAAAATCGATCATTATTGTCAAAATATGGTTCTTAACTTTAGGCTCAAATCTCCAATTTCTATGTTTATATGCAGTTTAAAATAATTTTTTTTTGATTATTTAGTAAATTGATACCAAAATAGGTTTTTCCATACTCCAAAGATAAGATTCCAAAAATTAATAAAAACCATCCCAAATTGATCTTCAAACCAAAATCTTTCGAGTTCTCATCTTTGGGGTTTCAAATCTCATGTTTGTAAATCAAAATTATGAAAAACGCAATGTATATTATTTTTTTCAATATATTAATGAGCAAAATAAAGGTAGAATCACATATCCAATGATTAGAAAAATACATCGAGAATCATCTTAATTAGATCTTCTTAGCTCCAAAAAAGTGAAAATACCAAAAAATTGAGATCTGCCTGATTATATCACTATCCAAGTAAAATTTGTTCATCGCATTTGCGGCACCCCCACTACATTCGCAAAAAATAATTTTTTTCTTGATCGGTCAATAAAAGATTCTTTCTTTGCATTCACGGTATACCCATGGCGTTCGTGAAGAACAACCTTCGCATTATAGAAAACTAGCAACTGTTGATTTCACTAAAAAGTGCATAACTTCCTCATACGAACTCTTATTGTAATGATTCTATTTATGTTGGTTCCAAAATTTCGATTCAAATATTATGGTTCTACCTAAATATAAAATATATCTCATTTGCTTCAGGTGATACTATTAAAGCTCAAAGACATAAAACTCCAAACTCCAAACAAGTACCCAAAACTCATCTGAGACCTTCCAAAAATAAACCACTAGTGCACCACTTGTAAAACACATTCTGGACCTGATTGAATCATCAAAACACCCAAATAGGGTCATCTTGACCAGATATTGATCAAAGTTAACTTTTAACTTAGAAATCTTTAAATTTCTAAATAATGACTCAAAACTCATTTAAAAGCCTCGGGAGCTGAATCAAACCTTTAACTAGACTAAAAATCACATTTTGAAGCTAGTGAAATTATCAAAACTTAGAAATGGACTTTCTAATCTCGAATGTTGACTTTGGTCAACTCTTTTAAGGTTCTAACTTTCAAAACTCAAAAACTCTTGCAATACATATCTAACTGTCTCAAGACCCGAATCAATAGTCCTACTAATCGAAAAATCATATTTCGAAGTTGATGGAGCTAACAAAATTTTGATACAAACTAAACTTCAACAAATATTGACTAAAGTCAACCATATTAACTTTTCAACTTCTAAAATGAAAAACTTACATAATTCTGAATAAATTACCTTGAGAATCATGTCACCCACTTTCACAGACCATAAATATCACAATACAACTATGAAGAGGCGTTAAATAATCTAAATGCATCAAAATTTAAAAATCACTATGAGGGGTATTACATTTACTCCCTTACACTTATGGTACTCTATTTAAGAGACATGAATTTGTCAGCCTTAGTTTTCCTCAACTCTAAGGGAAAAAGTGATTAATGAACGCGTCCATGAACTCTTCCCATTCTAAAGGAGCTACATCTTCACCATGGTTCAACTCCCACTACTCATACCAAGTGGTGGATATATCCTTCAAGTGATATGAGGCAAGTTAGGCCCCCTCTATCTCACTCACATGCATAACCCTAAGGATCTTCTAGAACTCATCAATAAAGTTCTGGGGATCCTCTTCTGCCTTGGACCCAGTGAACACTAGAGGGTTCATAGTGAGGAAATCATGAATTCTGAAAGTGTCTAGGGAATCAGGGGAACTAGAGTCAGCAGGGGATGAACCCTGACAATGAGACTTAGCAACAATAAGCTGAGTGAGCATATTTATAGATCCACAAAACTCAGCATCTAAAGTGTTAATTTTTTGGGGAGTAGATGACACTAGACCTCTCATTGAACCTGATGTCAGAGGTAGAGATTCAGTGCTAACATTTTGGCCAAAAAAGCAGCCTCTATTTCTGGTTTGCATTCCCTGAGAGGGAGGTATCTCACTAATGTTTGCCTCTATAAGAACCTCAACACTGGTGGTAGCCCTTTCCCTAGATATTCTCTTTGGAGGCATGATCTATAGCACGACTTAGGATAGCTTCAAAGAGTTTAACTCTGTAGCATGAACTTGAGTGTGAAAGAAGGGAGGTACTTTCTAATATAGTATAAAGTACCCTTTATAAGTGTGGTGCACTTCACACCTATAAATAAAACTCTACTAGACACGTCTTCATAAAAATTTTAGGACTCTTTGAACCTAGTACTCTGATACCAAGTTTGTTATGCTTTGATCCTAAACCTTGTGGGTGGACGGCACCCGAAGAAACTAGTGACTCAAGAAAGCCCTTGGTCTGGCATGCTAATAAAGGATATACTAAAATTAGGTGAAAGCCCTGAATAACCTTAAGTATGAATCAAGCTTTAGAACTAAAGCAAAACATACTTTTATATCTGAGGAGAAATGTCAAACTGAAATCTGAATTGACAAAATAAACTAATTGTCTAATGAAGCATATAATTAACTGAACCGAACAATGTATACCGATGCAAGTCCCCCAGTCTACCTTTATTTGAAAAAACTGAGCTACCAAACTACTGAGATTAACTAGACATATCTAAGTCCTATAAATGCAAGGAGGACTCACCAACAAGCTACATAGGTGAAATCTAACAAAGTGCCTACCAACTGATCTGAGTACCTAAATTTACAACATAAATGATGCAATGCTAAATAGCATAACTATATGGAATATACTATATGTAATAAAGATAAACTGAAACTATAGTGATAACCAATAAACTGGATAAATGGATGATCTTGGGCGTATTTATACGCTTGCTTGCCTTATTTACCCATGTTTTAGCTTTGTTTTGAGGGCAAAAGTGATGTAATATCCCTATGATTATTTGTATATTCTTGATTATGAACTAATATATGTGATTAGATGATTTGCAGAGAAAATATGGAGAAAAAAAAACAACCCATGAGAGCTAAAATGGAAGCATAAAAGCATTGGAAAGGAGTTAGCAAAGTTTCGGGAGAAAAAGAGAGCAAAAAAAGAAAATCTGGGTTGTAGCGTACTGCTGGCGCGCCACCCCAGCCCCTAAACTACTGATGGGTGTGGCTGGCACATTGGTGGCGCGTCACCCCAGGCCCCAAACCTTCAGAATACTAAAGTTTGTGTTGTGGTGGCGCGGCACGCCAGATCCAAGTAGGAAAAGGGGTTATTTTCCTCATACTCTATAAATACATCTCAAATCATGATTTTTACCCAAATTTTGACCTACGAAGAGCTAGGAGCCACCGTGGAGGCTGGAGAATATTGGTTTCATCTTTTCTTCTCCTTTATTATTTATTTTACATTTTTCTTTGGATGATTGGTTGTAATTGCTCCATGTCTATGTGGAGTTAAACTTCTCGTTCTAGGGTTATGGTAGCTAACTACATGATTATTTAGTAGACGATTGATTTGATTATTTGTTCATCATATTAGTTGTTCTTATATTCTTGTGCCTACTATTTTAATGATTCACGACCATTATAATAAATCTATAATCTCTTGGTAAACTTGGAAGAAGAATCATTGAGATAGAACGAAGAATATAGAGAGCAAAGCCTATCTTTTGTAACGTAAATGGTAGGTTCGCCACTAGGATATGAATATACCTAGAACGGCTTGTTTGGTTTATACAGAAAGATATATGTCACGACCCAAAATTTGGCCATGATGGCGTCTACATAACCCCCCAGTAGACAAGCATATCCCAAACACGCGGAGAGCAGTAAATAATAATTTAACTAAACAGAAGCGGAACATATAACAAAAAATAGGGCCAAAAGCATATATATACATACTGGTACGACCCAACTACCGGCCGTGCGGGCAACTACTCTAATTCACCTAGATAGGATAACCCTTACCTCCCGAACCAACAGGTAATGCGGAAAAAGAAATAAATCATGAATTAAAACCCCTTTTTATATAAGGAACTTCCTTTATAAAGATTCAGGAAATAAACGACTTACAAAACTTGAGGAAAATCATTTACAATGTGAGACATCCCTCCCTAGAACCTAGTCTAATCCGGTACAAGAGCCTCTACAAGATGAGCTTATAACATAAAATGGACACAACTCCCACCATAGAAGGAAGTAGGAGCTGTTGGAAGATCACCACAATCCTGAACCTGTGGAATATCACGAACCCTGCAACCATACTATACCCAAAAAGGTATAGCAAGAGTAGAATTAGTACAAACTCATGTACTGGTAGGCATCATCGGCTGACCCGAATTCACTCCTACCATCATATAAAAATCAAGATAAAATACACAAGGCAAATGCTTCACCCCTTTCAATATCACTTTTATCAATCCCCCTTTTCGGAACCGACCATCCTAACCTTTAGATTTACCAAGTTACCTTGCCATCTAGACTTCCCAAGTCACCTTGACACCTAGACTTCCTAAGTCACCTCCTTGATCTAATATTCAGACTTAACCTGGCTAACTGCCCAACCAAACCGCTTATACCCATAGTATAGTTACCAGTGTCCGGACCCTTTGTGAAACTCTAGGACAACTTTCCATCCTGGTTACAACAATTCAACAACTTCCTCCAGACTCCGTGCCCGAAGGCCTAACCATGGATTCTCCCTTTCATTCTATACAATAATACAAAAATGAAAGCGGTCAATCTACTCTTGGAAGAAACCTAGCCTACCTGGATGCCGAGCAGTTGTTCCATGCCCTTTATGGCTCTGTGAAGGCATTCCCTGACGATTCTGCAGGCCCAAAACCGTGGTTTTGCATCCCTTTTACAAGAATTCCTCCTCCCCATGGCTTCCAAGCTTTGGAGAAGCCTAGGAGGGTTCTTTGAGTAACCCTCGTCTATTTTTGGGGCTGAATGGGAGAGAATGAAATTAAAAGCCCGATTTCTTGGTTTTCTAATCCCGTTGTTCTGCTATAGCGGTCCCTGCTCCGCTATAGCAGTCCCGCTATAGCGGACAACTCCCGCTATAGCGGTCTTAAGCGGTGTTGACCGCCTTGACCACCGCTATAGTGGTATTTTCCACCGCTATAGCGGAGGCCGCTACCTCGGACGGTTGTGCTCGTCACGGACAGAATGTCCAGAAATCTTCCAGTTTTGGCCATTTTACAACACACTTATTTTCTCGACGTTTTGAAATAACCCCTTCACGTCAACCTCTATTCTGGGAGTTTTACTTACCCAAATTAGATTCCAAAAAGTCCCCCGGACTCCTCTATGTCTTAGCTACAAGGAAAACTATCTCAAAACAAGACATTTAACCCAATCCTTACCCAGATTGTCCTAGACCATACCTCGCTCCAAAACCAGCCGAGACTAGCCTAGCTCAGAATTTCCAAATCCCAAACCCTGAATTTTTCTAACCCGACACTTGGCACGAATGGATTATCCATAACAACAAACCCGGTCATTAACACAGATACCAATTTACCCATCGTTCTTCCTCGAACGATCTCTAAGGCGGAGGGAAAGGACAAGCTCATCCCTCAATCTTAATGCTCTATCATGATAGTGTAAATATAACCTTACGCAAACCACCAAAACTTCCCAATCCCTTGGTATACCCAACTCAACCCAAAATTTAACTTACTTCCTCTCTATCAAGGAATTCCTTCCTTCGAGCCGCACAAGGTAACTAGATTACCCCCCGCCGAGTGCCCGAGAAATCTGGGGCCTCATCAAAACACCGGAGCAAACGAAACTCAACTAACTAACAAAACAGTTTTTCCTTGCCAAGGGAACTAGATACCACCATGGCGATCCCCCTCCCACTATACCCGGAGTTCTGCTAGCCCGAACTCTATTCTGGAAGCTTCCTACGGGGTACTATGCCCTCACCTATCATAATGTCACCTTACTCATGTCAACACTGTTCCCCGAGATACCACGTATCTTTAAATCATGCAACCACAAAAAAATTCCATTGGAACTCATCCTGGCTTGAGGTTTCGCCAACTCTCGTCTTAGGGGAAATTCTATTCGGGTACTTACACCCTAACCAATGTTATGGCGAGCACATCCTCACCACTAAGGATCATCAATAATAAAACAAATCAATAATCGCCCTCATATTACAAGCCCATGAGCAGTGTCCCACACTACTCAGTCAATCACGGGTCATTTGTCAAATTCTACATGAGTGACTATACCCACCGATGGTCAATCATAATTTTTCCAATACCCCAGGCTACCATATCTACCCTTTCCTTTTTATCGCACATGCGTTTTAAATTCCCGACAAATACCTTATATGTATACTATATTAGCTATCTGGATGATTTCCTTGCTTCACATAGCAACTCATAATGTAACCATTACCTTTAGATGCCCCGGGAATGAATGAAAAACAAGGGAAAGCAGGGCAGGCACTCTGCCCCGCGCCCTTCTGCTGTGGTGGTAAAAATCTCGCTATAGAGGGATCGCCGTAGCGGTCTAGTTTCGTTATGGCGGTCCCGAAGGTAACAACCCAGAAATTCAAAATTTCCAGCAAGTGTATCCTTTCCCTTCCACGGTTACCATTGTCTAGTCCTGTAAATCTGGTCATGGTCTTAAACCACCCTTAAGACCATTCCTGGCATCAAACGCATCATAATTCAGCATAAAAATATTATCAATTACAAAGAATTAACACCAGGCAATTGTTCCCAACAATATCCTCTCGCCATTACTCACTAATGACTCCCTTGTTCCCATGGTTCCCAACCAAGTCCCGACTGCCCTGAAATCGAAGCTTTTCTACAGTCACAGTTCCCAAATCCCTTATCATCTTAATCAATGATAAAGCCTTTTTCAAAAATGCGGTACCACTTTTAAATCAAGACTTTTAACAGCTTATCACAATCTAAGGTACACAGAACTTTCAACTTAATGACCCTCTGCCCACTCAACATGCACGACATACAATAATTTACACACATTTCAAGCAAGTCACACGCAAAATAAGTCACATAATTTACTCTCTATTCGTCCCATGGATGACCATTAGCCGATCATCCATGTCTTACCATAACTCCCGCTATTAAGCAATAATAGCCCTTTCCCCTGGTACTTATTCACATACCAACCACTTGAAACCCGAGTTCCCACAAGTATATATATTATTTTCCCTTATCATTTTTACCAATGATAAAACCCTTCCCCGCATTTAGCATACTGTTTTCCACTTGAATTACAAAACAAGAACTCCTTCAATCATTAACATATAACCAAGTTAAGACTCCTTGCTAACCATAAATTTCAAAGTAACTCAAGTAACTACACACCACACAATCACGGTCATCCAAATAATGCAATGCATACAATCACGAGTCTCAAGCTCTAACACTCAATCAAACCAGTTTTCATCACCTTTCATTCGCTTCATGGATGACCATTAGCCGATTCATCCCTCCTTTACATAGCCTCCCAGTCCAGATACCAATTGGAACCTTCCCAGTTCCAATTTTCCTTGCTTGTTTATCGTACACGGAGTCCAATGACATCCTTCACCTTGTTGAGATACCAATTGGAATTGAGAGAAACCAATTGGACTCAACCCATACAAGCAAGTAACGAAACCGCACGAAAAGGAATGAAAGAAGAGAAGTGTTTCCTAGAATGGTTCATAGCTTCCCTAGGATTAGATGTGGACGTTAACACACCAATCCGCGGGACTCTATTCAACATTTTGCTCTTGTACTGGGAGACCGATAACCTGGGCTCTGATACCATTTGGCACGACCCAACTACTGGCCATGCGGGTACCTACTCTAATCCATCTAGCTAGGAGAACCCTTACCACCCAAACCAATAGGTAATGCAGAAAAAGAAATAAATCATGAATTAAAACCCCTTTTTATACAAGGAACTTCCTTTATATAGATTCAGGAAATAAACAACTTACAAAACTTGCGGAAAATCATTTACAATGTGAGCCAGCCTTTCCTAGAACCTAGTCTAATCCGGTACAAGAGCTTCTACAAGATGAGCTCATAACATAAAATGGACACAACTCCCACCATAGAAGAAAGTAGGAGCTGCTGGAAGATCACCGCAATCCTGAACCTGTGGAACATCACCAACCCTGCAACCAGACTATACCCAAAAAGGTATAGCAAGAGTAGAATCAGTACAAACACACGTTCTGGTAGGCATCATCGGCTGACCCAAATTCACTCCTACCATCATATAAAAATCAAGATAAAATACACAAGGTAAATGCTTCACCCCTTTCAATATCACTTTTATCAATCCCCCCTTTCGGAACTGACCATCCTAATCTTTAGATTTACCAAGTCACCTTGCCACCTAGACTTCCCAAATCACCTTGACACCTAGACTTCCCAAGTCACCTTATTGACTAAATATTCAGACTTAACCCGGCTAACTGCCCAACCAAACCACTTATACTCGTAGTATAGTTACCAGTGTCCGAACCCTTTGCAAACTTCTAGGACACCTTTCCATCCTGGTTACAACAACAAAAAACTACGACCCCAGACTTTCAGTCTTACTCCCAATTTACCAATCACATGGAATTCACCTAGAAAAAATTGACACATTCAATAACAATAACAGAGTCATATCTTAATCCCTCTCTAATCCTGAAACCCGGACCCTCCAAGGATCCTCTAACCACACCTAAGTGTCCAACAAGCTACCCGATCTATGTCAAGACCCACCCTTAGCTTGTTAACCAAAAATAATTCTTGACCACCATTAGTACACTTAATGACAACAATTTGTGAACTTATAACCTCTTTTACATAATCCGGACCCACCCGGATCCCCCTAACACATCTAGATGTTAACATGGAAAACCCGGTCTACACCAAGACCAACTAATAATTAACATAATAACCTGGCCTACACCAAGACCAACCGATAACATAATATAACCACCCGGCCTACACCAAGACCAAACCCATAATATAATATAACAACCCGGCCTATACCAAGACCAAACTAACAATATAATAACCCGGCCTACACCAAGACCAAAATGATAACATAATATAACCACCCAGCCCACACCAAGACCAAACCCACAATATAATATAATAACCAGACCTATACCAAGACCAAACTCACAATATAATAACCCGGCCTACACCAAGACCAAAATGATAACATAATATAACCACCGTCCTACACCAAGACCAACCCCACAATATAATATAACAACCCAGCCTATACCAAGACCAAACTCACAATATAATAACCCGGCCTACACCAAGACCAAAATGATAACATAATATAACCACCGGCCTACACCAAGACCAAACCCACAATATAATATAACAACCCGGCCTATATCAAGACCAAACTCACAATATAATAACTCAGCCTACACCAAGACCAAACTCACAATATAATAACCCAGCTTACACCAAGACCAAAATGATAACATAATATAACCACCAGCCTACACCAAGACCAAAATGATAACATAATATAACTACCAGCCTACACCAAGACCAAATATAACAGAATTCTCGGCCTCTCACGGACCATAAGAAATTATCATATCTCAATAAAATAGTCCGGTCCACTCACAGAACCAATAACAGTTAATGCAACATAACGATAAAATACAATGATGCAACAAAAGTAACCCATACCAAGCGTGGTACCCGAGCCAGCCGTTAGTATATCCTGTACCAGGTGTGGTACCCGAGCCAATCATTAGTATATTTCATATCAGGTGTGGTACCCGAGCCAATCATTTATTATACCTGTACCAGGCGTGGTACCTGTGCCAACCATTAGTATACCTGTACCAGGCGTGGTACCCGAGCCAACCGCATGTCAATAATTCACAGTCAAATAATGAACACGCAACTTGTAAACCAACAAGTAAACAATCGTTCAACTCACAGACTGAAAGACATGTAAGACAGGACCCTTAGACATTCTACACAATTTCATTTAAGCAATGCAATTCACACAAACACTTAGATAGGAGTATAAAACATACAACATTCACAGGAGTCGTGAGCCATCACCTACCCCATTCCGGGTACACTATAAACCGTCAAATCCCGTCAAAATACAAACCCCGATTTGCCCTCTTAAACATACAGTTAATTACATTTATTCCTGACCCTCTTCCTAGGACCAAATACAACCTGCGAAAACCCTTCCCAGCCTTAGAACACAACCAAACAATTATCCAAATTATACCAATTAGTCCAGAACTTCCGTTCCTTACACATTTGTTAATTACTAACCCTTTTTCGGTTACCCGAACCATCCAATATTCTAGTTCCCGCATTTTATTAGCAAAAACACACAATTTAAGCAATGCCTAGAATATCACCACACCCTATTCCTATTCTACCATTTCCAAAGAGTTACAAAAATTCAAAAACTTTCTCCAGACTCCGTGCCTGAAGGCCTAACCATGGATTCTCCCTTTCATTCTATACAATAATATGAAAATGAAAGAGATCAATCTACTCTTGGAAGAAACCTAGTCTACCTGGATGCCGAGAAGCTGTTCCATGCTCTTTCTGGCTCTGTGAAGGCGTTCCCTGACGATTCTGCAGGCCTAAATCCGTGGTTTTGCATCCCTTTTACGGAAATTCCTCCTCCCAATGGCTCCCAAGCCTTGGAGCAGCCTAGAGGGTTCTTGGAGTAACCCTCGTCTGTTTTTGGGGCTGAATGGGAGAGAATGAAATTAAATGCCTTTTTCTTGGTTTTCTAATCCCGTCGCTTCGCTATAGAGGTCCCTGCTCTACTATAGCGGTCCCGCTATAGCGGACAACTCCCTCTATAGCGGTCTTAAGTGGTGTTGACCATCTTGACCACCGCTATATCGGTATTTTCCATCGCTATAGCAGAGTCTGCTACCATGGACGGTTGCGCTCGTCAGGTATAGAATGTCCAGAAATCTCCCAGTTTTTGCCATTTTACAACACACTTATTTTCTCGATGTTCCGGAATAACCCCTTCATGTCAACCTCGATTTAGGGAGTTCTACTTATCCGAATTCAATTCCAAAAAGTCCCCCGTACTCCTCTATGTCTTATCTACAAGGAAAACTAGCTCAAAAGAAGACATTTAACCCAATCCTTATCCTGATTGTCCTAGACCATACCTCGCTCTAAAACCGGCCGAGACTAGCTTAGCCCAGAATTTCCAACTCTCATACCCGAAATTTTTCTAACCCGACACTTGGCACGAATGGTTTACCCGTAACGACGAACCCGATCATTACACATACCAACGTACACAATATACAAAAGATGGCCCTAAAGTGACGAGAAAGACAAAACAACCCGAACACCAACCCAGACCTGGTGTCACTAGTACAAGAGCAACTAAAGTAAGGAGTAGTTATACAACAAGTGTTGTCTATCCAAAATACAAAATATAGATAGAATGTACAAGATGGAAAGCATGTAAAGTCTCCAAAGCACCGGGAACTCACCGCGATCCGAACAGTAACGGGTCCGAACAACAGGAGATCAGCGAGGGTGGCTTGTACTAGGTGCTGCATCAGAAAAAGAGATGCAGAGTGTAGTATGAGTACCAAGACAACAGGTACTCAGTAGGCGTCATAGGCCGTCCGAGCGCAGAGAGATAATATATATATATATATATATAGATTACAGGAAAGCAACTAACTATACAGGGATCCACCTAAATCTAACTATACATGCCAATAAACGAAAAGAGAAAGGGAAACAACGTCAAGCCAAACCAGAGTTAATCCACATGCCAAAGCAAATATAATGCAATGCACGATGATGCATATATGAATGCAATATAATATAAAATCAGAATACCGCATCGGGCGCGTGGAATACCGCATCGGACTATACATTTATATATATGAAATAATAAAATACCCAGAATAATGCATCAGGAGTCCAGAATACCGCATCAGACTAATATGTAAATAAATGAGAAAGTAAAATACCTGGAATGACGCATCAGGGGTCCGGAATACCGCATCAAACTATAAATTTATATACATAAAATAGTAGTTTCTCTTTTCCTCTCAAAACCAAGGTGATACTCAAAATAGCTCAATGTAGTCCAGAAAATTGTAACAATAGTAGTAGAGCTTTTTTTCAAACCAAAAGTCTTATAAAAATCATTTTCCTTACTGTACCAGTGATATGCCATTGGATATGAGTATGAATGTTTACACACAGAGGGAAAAACACATCATCAGATAAAATAGGGCCAAAAATACCCTAAAAACCAAGAGAAACTGACCTAGAACTCAGTCTAAATCCTCGCCATGGCCTCGGTCCCACAGTTACACACAATGATAGAATAAAATGGTAAAGCAGAAATAAAAGCGGAAACCAACGGTAAAAATCTCTATTCTACCTAAAGCCTCCTAAAAGCATGCTAAGTGTCTTAGACTAGTCACACAGAAGAAACAAGCTCCTAGGCTAAGGATAACATACAATCCTAGTGCTAAAAACCTGAAATGGCCAATTAACATGATAAACATGATTTAAGCCGAAAGTCTATCTAAAATCCAACCTAGCATTCCAGTAACATACAGATATATATAATCCAACTAAACTCAATCTAAAAGGTAAACTGTAACCTACCTCGGGGCCGAACTGCAAGCATGAATCATCACTCGTGTGCCTTCCCCTTCTGAACAGCCTCAGAAAGCTGCCACGCTATAAAGAACATAAATTAGGTGTCAATACGAGAATAATGACACCCATATTGCTATACGGAAAATCGGGCCAAAAATCGGGTCTTAAAAAGACCCCCGGAGCCCGCACAATGAAACAAAAAATAAAATTCACAATTATGCTTGCGGTGGGTCAAAGAACCCATGCCCAAAGTTTGGGCGCAAACGGAGTTTGTTTCGGGGCCCAAAACATCCCCGAAGTGCTACAAATTCACGAGATTTGAAACGGAAAGCTGAGAAATTTAGAGGCGGGGACCTACCTCAACAAGAGAAACACGCTACGGAGCTGAGTTGCACGAGCTTGCGAGTATGCAGTCCCCAATAATCAGATTCGATAAGAATCTCCAAAATCTAAGAATTTAACCACGAGGGAATTTAGCGGGAGATTTACCAGAAATTCCATAGAATGAGGAGAGGGGTGACAAGGGGACTTACCGGGTGAAGGAAATTATGCAAGGATGCTGGAAATATTAAGCTTGGGAGACTACAAATGGAGTTTCTCAGATTTTTGGAGAAGAAAACAAAATTGGGACTTAATATAACTGTCAGGGGTCCTTCATCACTATCGCAATAGGACCCCCGTGTTCGTGAAGAACAATCGGCCAACCATCGCGTTCGCGATGGTCCAGGATGCATTCGCAAAGAGGAAGCCGAGCTGGGTCCAAGCCGGCTACATCGCAAATGCGAAGGAACCCTTCGCGAATGCCATGGTCAAAAAACTAGACCATTGCAAACGCGATGGGGTCCCCGCGATCGTGAAGAGCAAGGTTGTATGCAACGTAATGCAACAACCAACAAAAACACCAAGTCCAAAAATCTTCTGACGGACCCTCGGGATTCATCCAGAACCCCGTGAACACAAACCAACCATGCTACCCTACCAGAAACAACATTCCAGACTCAATAGAATCGACGAAACTCCCCATGGAGATCGTTTTAATGAAAAGTGGGCCTCACACCCAAAAACCAACTCAAAACCCAAAACCCAAAAATGAGCTCGGAAGCCTTGAGACCCGAACCAAATGTCCACCTAGCCCAAAGTCGACATTTTGGAGCTAACGGCGCTAACAAAATTCCCATCCGAGGCCATCTTCTCCGAATGTTGACCAAAGTCAACCCTACCAGCCAAACTGACTCCAAACCACACAAAGCCACACAAAACCAAACCGAAGGCACTCAGACTCAAACCAATGGTCCCACTAGACCAAAATCCCTGTTCTGGAACCAAAGAAACTGTCGGAATTCAATTTTGAGTGTGTTAACCAATAAAGTTGACCAAAGTCAAAGATTTACCAACTTTAAAAGCTAAAACAGGGAAATGGTCACAACGACCTACTGAATGAACCGGGCACTAAACCATCGGTCCCGACAAGTCATAAATGACTTGGAGCCGCGGAGGGAAAGCTCAAAATGCCAGAAAAGGGACGAAAGGCAGAAAATGACCTGGAGGGTCATTACAACATCCACTACTAAAAAAACTTTCGTCTGCGAAAGTTAGAATAAGGATAGTACCTGAAGACTCAAAAAGACGAGGATAACGGGTCTGCATATCGGTCTCGATCTCCTAAGTAGCCTCCTCGACAGGAGGATGCCGCCATTGAACCATAACTGACGGAATCTCCTTGGACTTCAACTTCCTAACCTGCCTGTCCAAGATAGCAACAGGCTCCTCCTCGAATGCCAAAGACTCATCTAACTGAACTGACTCCCACTGAAGCACATGAGACTCATCCGGAATATACCGCCGCAGCATAGAAACATGAAACACCGTATGAACACTAGAAAGAGCAGGAGGCAAGGCCAACTCATAAGCAATCTCTCCAATACGTCGAAGGATCTCAAATGGACTAATAAACCTCGGATTGAGCTTACCCTTCCTCCCGAACTGCATCACGCCCTTCATGGGTGACACCTGAAGGAACACACTGTCACCAACCATAAACTCAAGTTCTTGAACTCTCCGGTCAGCATAACTCTTCTGCCTGCTCTGGGCAGTACGGAGTCTATCCTGAATAACCCAAACTCTGTCCATAGAATCACGAAGCAAGTCGGTACCCCACGACCTGACCTCGAAAGCATCGAACTAACCCACCGGAGATCTGCACCACCTACCATATAAAGCCTCAAACGGAGCCATCTGAATGCTGGAATGGTAGCTATTATTATATGCAAACTCTGCCAAGGCTAAACACTGGTCCCACTAACCCCCAAAATCAATAACACAAGCTCACAACATATCCTCCAGAACCTGAATGGTAAGCTCTGACTGGCCGTCTATCGGCGGATGAAAGGCGGTGCTAAGATCAAGTCTAGTACCCAACTCTCTCTGAATAGACTGCCAAAAGTGTGAAGTGAACTGAGTACCTCGTCGGAAATGATAGAAACTGGCACCCTATGCAAATGGACAATCTCTTGGATATAAATTTGGGCCAACCTCTCGGAACTGTAGGAAGTCTGAACTGGCAGAAAGTAAGTAGACTTTGTGAACCTGTCCATAATAACCCAAATAGCATCAAACCTCCACAAGGTACGTGGCAATCCGACTATAAAGTACATGGATATACGCTCCCACTTCCACTCCGGAATGGGTAGCCTCTGTGATAAACCACCTGGCCTCTGGTGCTCGAACTTCACCTGCTGACAGTTCAAGCACCTAGATACGAAAGATGAAATATCCCTCTTCATCCCACACCACTAGTAGTGCTGCCTCAAGTCACGATACATCTTAGCTACTCCGAGATGAATGGAATATCTAGAGCAATGAGCCTCCTCCAATATCAATCTGACCAAGTCGCCAACTCTAGGAACGCAAATACGATCCTCGATTATCAAAACACCCTCTGAATCTAAAGTCGCCTTCCTAGTCTCACCACTCAACACCTTGTCACGAATGATCCTCAATCTCGCATCATCAAACTATTGTGCTCGAATCTGCTCCAACAATGAAGACCTAGCCTCAACACAAGCAAGAATACGGCCCAACTCAGAAATGTCAAGTAGAACTAACCTATTAGCCAAGGACTGGATGTCCAAAGCTAAAGGTCGCTCCTCCGTAGCTAAGAAAGCCAAACTACCCATACTCACCGCCTTCCAGCTCAAGGCATCCGCTACCAAATTTACCTTGCCCGGATAATAGAGGATAGAAATATCATAGTCCTTCAGTAACTCCAACCACCTACGTTGCCTCAAATTTAGATTATTCTGGCTGAAAATGTACTGAAGACTACGATGGTCAGTAAAGATCTCACAATGCATGCCATAAAGATAATGCCTCCACATCTTCAATACAAAGACTACTGCTGCTAACTCCAAGTCATGTGTGGGGTAGTCCTCTCGTGAACCTTCAACTGTCTGGAAGCATATACAATAACCTGGCCCTGCTGCATCAACACACAACCCAACCAAATACCTGATGCATCATAATATACGGTGAAACCCTGACCCTCGATCGGAAGTGTAAGAATCAGAGCTGAAGTCAACAAGGCCTTGAGCTTCAGAATGCTCGCCTCACACTCATCTGACCACTAGAAGGGAATATTCTTCTGAGTCAATCTAGTCAACGGAGATGCTATCAAAGAATATCCCTCCACAAACCCTCTGTAATAACCTGCCAACCCGATGAAACTGCAAACCTCGATAGGAGAAGTAGGCCTAGCCCAATCACAAACTGCTACAATCTTTGCCGGATCTACCATATTCCCATCCTTAGACACCACGTGCCCCAAGAATGCCACAGACTCAAGACAAAACTCACACTTAGTGAATTTGGCATACAACTGGTGGTCTCACAAAGCCTGAAGTACAACTCTAAGATGCTGCTCATGCTCTACTCTACTCCTCGAATAAATCTGAATGTCATTGATAAACACAATCACGAACGAATCCAAGTAGGCACTGAACACATGGTTCATCAGCTCCATAAATGCTGCTGGGGCATTAGTCAACCCAAAAGACATGAACAGGAACTCATTGTGGCTGTATCGAGTCCTAAATATAGTCTTTGGGATGTCCTCAGCCCTAATCCTCAACTGGTGATAACCGAACCTCAGATCTATCTTAGAAAACACGGCTGCACCCTGTAGCTGATCAAACAAGTCATCAAGATGTGGCATCAGATACCTGTTCTTAACTGTCACCTTATTTAACTGCCTGTAGTCGATACACATACGCATAGACCCGTCCTTCTTCTTCACAAACAGAACCAGAGCACCCCACAGAGACACACTAGGCCGGATAAACCCTCTACTCAATAGATCCTAGAGCAGTTCCTTAAGCTCCCTCAACTCAGCAGGTGCCATCCGATATGGCAGAATAGAAATGGGCTTGGTGCCCGGCTCGACATTGATACCAAAATCAATGTCACGATCAGGAGGAAGACCTGGAAGATCAGAAGGAAACACGTTTGAATACTTGCAAACCATAGGAACTGACTCAAGAGGAGGTGTGGTGGCACTAGTATCACAGATGTAGGCAAGATAAGCTAAGCACCCCTTCCCAACCAACCACTGGACGCTCAGAAAAGATATAACTCCCCTGGGCAAGTGGCTATCGACTCCCTTCTATATGATAGGAGGGATACCAGGCATCCAAAGAGTAACAGTCTTGGTGAAGCAATCCAAGACTACATGATAAGGAGACAACCAATCCATGCCCAAGATCACATCAAAATCGGCCATATCAAGGACAACCAAGTCTACCCAGGTGTCATACCCTAAGATAGTCACCATACAAGCCCGATACACCTGATCCACTACTAAAGAATCACATACGAGAGTAGATACACGCAAAGGCACGGGCAAGGACTCACAAGAAGACCCCAGACGGGTAGCATAATAAGCAGATACATACGAGAATGTAGACCCCAAATCAAACAAAGTAGAAGTAGACTGATGACAAATGGAGATCATATATGTGATCACAACATTTAAAGCTTCGGCCTCTGTCTGGCCCAAAACTGCGTACATGTGTCCCTGACCACTGCTACCACCAGACCTACCAGACTGATGACCACCTCTAGTACCCTGGGGACCACCCCTACTACCCTGTGAACCACCTCTAGCTAGAGGTGCTGGAGCCCTGGGGGCCTACACCAACGGATCCTGTTGCTTAGAATGCTGTACCGATGGGCACTCTCTAGCAAAGTGGCCTATCTCGCCACACTCATAACAACCCCGACCATATGTACTCCGCTGTGAAGACCCAGCCGAATCAGAACAACCACCATGACCTGTAGACCCTGAATGACCACCTCGGGGAGCAGGAATGAGACTCTAGCTACTCTAACCCTCAGCAGTCTGTGATGCCACCTGAACAGGCCGGCTCGGTTGGAAACGCTGATGGTGCTGACCTCTACCTTAGTAGCCCCTACCACGGCCCTGTGAACCGCTGAAACTGCCCTGATGGCAGGGCCTCTTATTGCTGCCCCCTTGGGCCTCGTGAACTATACCCTCAACAGTACAGGCATGATCAACTATCTCCAAAAAATACTGACCTGACGCCACCATACCCTTTGTGGCCAAGCAGAGGTGCAAGGTCAAACCCCAAATAAACTGGCGTACTCTCTCGTGTTCGGTGGGTAGAATCATAGTGGCGTGCCTAAACAACTGATGGAAGCGAACCTCATACTCAGACACAGTCATGAAGCCCTACTCTAACCTAGCAAACTGATCCATCAGACGCTCCCTCATGCTAAGTGGTACATACTTCTCCAACAAAGTTGTGAAGAACTAATCCCAAGTGAGCGGAGGTAACCCGGCTGGTCTACAAGCAATATAAGACCTCCACCACTGTTTTGCTGGACCATCCAGCTGAAACACAGTGTAATCAGCTCCATGGGACTCAACCAATCTCAAATTATGTAACCTCTCCTAGAAGCTGGTCACAAACTTGTGCACATCCTCCCTAGAAGCACTTAAAAACATCGGAGGACCCAATCTCAAGAACATACCAAGCATCTTTTGTTCCTCAGAAGACATAACTAGCATGGCTAGAAGAGGGGGAGCAACTACAGGGACCGGTAGTACCTCAAACCTGGGAGCTGCAGTAACAGGTTGCGCTCCTGAACCCTGTGCTGCCGCCTGAGCTGAAGTCTGAGCCTCACCACGAACCTGAGAACCAATCAGAGTGCTCGGCAAAGAGGCTAGTGGATTCATACCCTCAAGAAACCCCAACAATCGAACCAAGGTGTCCTGCAATACTGGAGTAGCTACAAAACCTGCAGGATGCTGGGCTGGCCCCACATGCTCTGGTTCATATTGAACCTCAACCGCTCTAACCTCAGGCTCTGGTGATGGTGATCTAGCCCGAGCCTGAGCTTGTGCCCCAGCCCGTGCCCTGTCTCGACCTCTGGGTCGACCTCTACCCCATCCCCTGGCTGGGGCTCTAACTGCATGGGCATGTGCCTCGTCCTCACCCGCTGAAGATCTCGTCCGAACCATCTGAGAAGGAGTGAAACAAATATACTTAGGAGTTGATCAAGTCAAGTAAGCACGATAAAGAATGAAACAAAACGAAGCCTTTCATAAGGAATGTCCTATAGCCCCTCGCAGATAGGATACAGACGTCATCGTACCATATCCACGAGGCTCTACTAGACACTTGCTCTTGTAACGGTGAGACCGGTAAACCTAAAGCTCTAATACCATTCTGTCACGACTCGAAATTGGGCCATGATGACATCTACATAACCCCCCCAAGTAGACAAGCCTATCCCAAACACACGGAAATCAGTAAATAATAATTTAACTAAAGAGAAGCGGAAGATATAACAAAAAATAGGGCCAAAAGAATATATATACATACCAACGTACACAATATACAAAAGATGGCCCTAAAGTGACCGAGAAAGACAAAACAACCCGAACACCAACCCGGACCTGGTGTCACTAGTACAAGAGCGACTAAAGTAAGGAGTAGCTATACAACAAGTGTTGTCTATCCAAAATATAAAATATAGACAGAATGTACAAGATGGAAAGCATGTAAAGTCTCCAAAGCGCCGGGATCTCACCGCGATCCGAACAACAATGGGCCTCGAACGACAGGAGATCAAAGAGGGTGGCTCATACTAGGTGTTGCATCAGAAAAAGAGATGCAGAGTGTAGTATGAGTACCAAGACAACGGGTACTCAGTAGGCGTCATAAGCCGACTGAGCGCAAAAAGATAATATATATATATATATATATATATATATATAGATTACAAGAAATCAACTAACTATACAGGGATCCACCTAAATCTAGTTATAAAGTCGGAGACATGCTGTCACGACCCAATTTCTCGGTCATGATGGCACCTACAACCCTCGGTAGGTGAACCAATCCCCATAGCCCAGGACAGTTAGTAATGGGCTACTATCTAACAAATAAGGGAACAAGACGAAGAGAATAGATAATATATATATATATATATATATATATATATATATATATATATATATATATATACAGAAATTAAACCAAACCCCAAGACCTGGTATCATAGTATAGAGCCAAACTACATACATGCTCCAGCCGCAGCTCAGTCTCCAGATATTTGGGGATTACTATTACAGCTTTTGGGTGTGATTGGAGAGCGGCCTTCTGAGGAAGCGTAGACATCCGCTCAGGGGGAAGCCCTGGGTTCACAGAGCTCAGGAGCGCAGCCTGCTACTATGGCTCCCCGTGTAGAGGTCATTCCAGTTCCATCTGTTGCACAGCCTCTTACTCCTCGCCCAGCTATGACAGAGTCAGAGCAGAAGGCGTTGGGTAGGTTTTTGAGGTTAGCACCTCCGAGGTTTGCTGGTACTTCTGGACAGGATCCACATGACTTTATTACTACCTGTGAGGAGATGTTGCATCATTTGGGTTTATTGGAGACTCACGGGGTTGGTTATACTACCTATCAGTTGGAGGGCCCAGCAAAGTTATGGTGGAGGGCCCAGGTTGCTTGTAGACCACTGTCGTCACCTCCTTTGACCTGGTCTGAGTTTTATGAGGCCTTTATGGCCAAGTTCCTACCTCAGAGTGATCAGGAGCGTCGCAGGGAGCAGTTTACTCACCTTGTGTAGGGGTCTACGACTATCTCGGAGTATGAGACCCGTTTTCATCAGCTAGCACCATTTGGAGCTATGATCATTCCTACCAAGGCAGATAGTATTTGCAGATTTGTATGGGGTTTGAGGCCAGAGATCAGGTAGCCAGCTGAGATATTGATTGCCGGTGGTCGATCATTTTAGGCTATCGTAGACTATGCCCGTACTATGGAGGACTTACAGAAACATGATCAGGGGTCCAGAGAAAAGAGGCCTCGACATCAGGGTGTTTATAGTGGTTCCAGATATGGTGGTAGAGGTCCTGGCCAGTGGAGCCGGAGTTATCAGCCACAGCAGTACTAGGGTCAGTTTAGCCGACTGGTTCAGGCTTCCCTTCAGACTTTCGATAGTACCCATTTCGAGCAGGGTCAGAGCAGCCATCAGGGCTATAGCGGCCAGTCTTCGAGGGGTACAGTTTTTGGGGCATCAGGTCGTGGTGGTCATACGGGATCTGCTGGTTTATCTCGACTGAGTAGGCCATCAGGGGCTTGTTTTACTTGTGGTGCGATTGGTCATTTTGCTAGAGATTGCCCTCAGCAGGGTACAGTTCAGCTGGCCGAGCCTTTACGAGCAGTTCAGCCTCCGGCTAGAGGGGGTGGTCATTAGGGTAGAGGTGGTGCTCCACGCGGCAGAGCAGGTGGTAGCGATGGCGGTCGGGCAGGTGTAGGTCGTCGTCAGTTTTACGCGGTCTCTAGGAGACCAGAGGCAGAGGCCTCAGATGCTGTGATTACATGTACTATTTCTGTGTGCCATCAGTCGGTTATGGCTTTATTTGATCCTGGATCCACTTGTTCATATGTATCTGCCTACTTTGTACCTTGTTTGGGGTTGGCTAGTGAGCCATTATCTGTTCCTGTTTCTGTTTCGACCCCAGTAGGAGATTCTTTAGTAGTGAATCGGATTGTGAGATCTTGTATGATATCTATTAGTGATTCAGAGACTTGGGGTGATTTGATGATTCTTGATATGCTAGATTTTGATGTGATACTAGGCGTGGACTGGTTATCCCCTCACCGTGTGGTTTTGGATTGTTATGCCAAGACCATTACCATAGCTGTGCCCGGTGTATCCCCGGTTGTGTGGCAGGGTTCTGTTAGCCATGCACCATCTGGGATCATCTCTTGTCTTCGAGCTAGGAAGTTGATTTCCCATGGGTGTTTAGCTTATCTAGCATATGTCTGAGATGTTAGTGCTGACCCTACTTCTCCTGAGTCTGTTCCTGTGGTTAGAGACTTCCTCGATGTGTTTCCTACCGACCTACCAGGCCTTCCACCTGAGAGAGATATTGATTTTGCTATTGAGCTAGAGCAGGGCACTAGGCCCATTTCTATTCCTCCTTACCGTATGGCTCCTGCCGAGTTGAGGGAGCTTAAGGAGCAGCTCCAGGATCTGTTAGCTAAGGGGTTTATTAGACCTAGTGTGTCACCTTGGGGTGCTCCTGTTCTCTTCGTGAAGAAGAAGGATGGGTCGATGCGCATGTGTATTGATTATCAGCAGCTGAATAGGGTGAGAGTGAAGAATAGGTATCCGATGTCGAGGATTGATGACTTGTTTGACCAGCTTCAGGGTTCAGTCGTGTTTTTGAAGATTTATTTGAGGTCTGGCTACCATCAGTTGAGGATTAGGGCGGAGGACATCCCTAAGACAGCATTTAGGACACGTTATGGCCATTATGAGTTCCTGGTGATGTCTTTTGGATTGACTAATGCCCCCGCAGCCTTTATGAACTTGATGCACAGGGTTCTTGGCCCGTATTTGGACTCATTTGTGATAGTTTTTATAGACGACATCTTGGTATACTCGCGTAGAGAGAGCATGAGCATGAGCAGCACTTGAGGGTTATACTCCAGACTTTGAGAGATCATCGGCTTTATGCCAAGTTCTCAAAGTATGAGTTTTGGCTTGAGTCAGTTGCATTCCTAGGGCACGTCGTGTCTAAGGATGGGATTAGGGTTGATCCGGGAAAGATTTCTGCGGTTTGTGATTGGCCTAGACTTACTACTGCTACTGAGGTCCGCAGCTTTATTGGGTTAACAGGTTACTACCGACGGTTCATTGAGGGATTCTCTTCCATAGCAGCACCCTTGACTATGCTGACTAGGAAGGATGTCCCATTTCAGTGGTCGGATCAGTGTGAGGATAGCTTCAAGAGGCTTAAGGCCTTATTGACTTCAGCTCCAATTTTGACTTTGCCGGTTGAGGGTCAGAGCTTCTCCGTGTATTGTGATGCTTTTGGGGTTGGTCTTGGTTGTGTGTTGATGCAGCAGGGTCGAGTAATAACATATGCGTCGAGGCAGTTGAAGGTTCACGAGCGCAACTACCCCACTCATGATTTAGAGTTGGTAGAGGTAGTTTTCGCGCTCAAGATCTGCAGGCATTACCTATATGGAGTTCACTGTGAGATCTTCACTGATCACCACAGTCTTTAGTATATCACGAGTCAGCGAGAGTTGAACTCGAGACAGAGGAGATGGGTCGAGTTACTGAAGGACTATGACTTTACTATTCTGTATCATCCGGGCAAGGCAAATATGGTAGCGGATGCCTTGAGCCGGAAGGCAGTGAGTATGGGTAGCCTAGCTTCTCTTTCAGTTTCAAAGCAACCGTTGGCCTTGGACATCCAGTCCTTGGCTAACCGTTTGGTTAGGCTTGACTTGTCGGATCCTAGCAGAGTTCTCGCCAGTATTGAGGTTCGTTCTACTTTGATTGATCAGATTCAGAGCCGTCAGTTTGAGGATCAGCAGTTGTGTGACCTTCGTGATCGGGTTGTTCAGGGTGAGCCCTGCCAGGCTACTCTAGATTCAGATGGGGTTCTGAGGTTTGATAGTCGCCTTTGTGTTTCGAGGATTAGTGATTTGATTCAGTTGATACTTCATGAGGCACATTGTACTAGAGACTCCATTCACCCTGGCACAACAAAGATGTATAGAGACTTGAGGCAGTTTTACTGGTGGAGTGGTATGAAGCGGGATATAGCGGATTTCGTATCTCGGTGCTTGAACTGCCAGCAGGTTAAGTTCGAGCATATGAGACCTGGTGGTTTGATGCAGCGACTTCCCATTCCTGAGTAGAAGTGGGAATGGATTACTATGGACTTCATTGTTGGTTTGCCTCGTACTTCTCATTGGTTTGATTCCATATGGGTGATTGTTGATAGGCTGACTAAGTCAGCACATTTCTTGCGGTTCATACTTCTTATGGTGAAGAGAGGTTAGCTCAGATCTACCTTCGTGAGATTGTTCAGTTGCATGGGGTCCCAGCTTCTATTATTTCAGACCGCGACACTCAGTTCACATCTCAATTCTGGAGGGCTATTCAGCGAGATTTGGGTACAGAGGTTCACCTTAGTACCGCTTTCCACCCTCAGAAAGATGGCCAGTCTGAGAGGACCATTCAGATTCTGGAGGACATGCTTTGGGCCTGTGTTCTTGACTTTGGAGTTTCTTGGGATCAGTTTGTTCCCTTGGAAGAGTTTGCTTATAATAACAACTTCCATTCGAATATCGGCATGGCACCTTTTAAGGCCTTGTATGGTAGGCGTTGCAGATCGCCGATTGGTTAGTTTGATGGTTCTGAATCTAGGCCACAGAGCACAGATTTGCTTTGAGATTCCTTAGATCAGGTTCGAGCGATTCAGGACAGACTTCGGGCAGCTCAGAGTAGGCAGAAGAGTTATGCTGATCGTAGGCTTCGTGCCTTGGAGTTTAGTGTCGGTGACTTGGTGTATCTCCGTGTATCGCCTATGAAGGGCGTGATGAGATTTGGTAGGCGGAGCAAGCTTAGCCCCAGGTACATTGGGCCATTTGAGATTCTTCAGAGGGTTGGTAGCGTTGCCTATCAGTTAGCCTTTACCTCCGATGATTTCAGCTATACATCCCGTATTTCATGTTTTGATATTGCGTCGGTATGTATTAGATGAGTCTCATGTGTTGCAGTGGGATTCAGTTCAGTTGGGTGAGGATTTAGCCTTTGTTGAGGAGCCGACAACTATTTTAGCCAGAGATGTCAGGAGATTGAGGTCTCGAGAGATCCTGGTTGTTAAGGTTCAGTGGAGGAACCGTCCAGCCGAGGAGGCTACCTGGGAGACCGAGAGAGATATGCGAGCTCAGTATCCGCAGTTGTTTGAGCCTTCAGGTACCCCCTTGAACTTGACTTTCGAGGACGAAAGTCCTTTTTAGTAGTGGATGATATAATGACCCTTCCGGTTATTTCCACGTATACGTTTTCCTTGAACCGTTAGAGCTTGTTTGTAGCGGTCCCAAGTCACTTAAGGCTTGTCAGGACCAGTATTTCGGTGCCGGGTCCATTTGTTTGGTCGTATTATAACTTTTGAAGACAAGTAAGTCGGCAAAAGTTATCGTAAGTTTCTTTAATAAATTTTCTGAACTTTGGGTAAAATGTCTCAGGGATTTTCTCCCAATATATAAAGAGTTAGAAGTCCCCCGAAATACCAAATCGAAGGTCTACGAGTATAGTTTCCAACGCACAAAACCTCATGTCCAACTGATCTTGGAGTAAAAAGTTATGACTGTTTTACCGCGGACTGTCTGGCAGAAACCGGGTTGCGAACCGGGTCGCGAACCGGGTCGGGTCAAAATCGATTTAAAGCCTCAACTTTACGTTTTAAAATGCCATTTCAGTTCTGAAACAGTGAGAAAACATAAGGGAGGATTCCAAGAGAGTTCTTGAGTATCAAAATCGTGCGTTGGTGAATTGTGAGTCTAAGTTTGAGAATTTATTAACATCGCGTGTATTTGAAAATATTTTATTTGAAAATTGAATTTGGTAAAAAGTTATATTATTATTACCTTTTTAAAATATTTTAAAGATTTATGAAAAATATTTTTGTTACGATATAATGGTATATGTATTTATTTTATAAGGTTTTTGTACATTGTAATATTTTAACGGAGATAGTAAATTTAGTTATGTTAAAATTTATTATTATAATATAGTAGATTTTGTTTGAAATAATTTTCTATGAATTATGGTATATTTAAAAAGTTATATATATTTTACCACGAGCTTATATAATACCCGATTATATACGTAACGGGATAAAAACATTTTCTTACTACTGCCACCTCCACTCCACGTGGAGGTGGAGGGAGTGGCCAACAATCCACTAACTACAGTGGTGTCATTCCAATTATGACATATCTACCTAACTTATATTGCTGTATATATATTGTGAAGGATATTAAGAAAGTGTAGTAACAAATACTTTTATCAAGGAATGGTGATGATAATTTGGTGCAAGACATCGCAGGATTGAAATCCTCATTTATATATACACTCGTACCTCTTCGCCAATTGCAAAGTGTGCTCTTTTTCGGAAAGGTTCAAGCTTGTCATCGGACGACAGGTAGGTTACGATTTATTTTCCCTAGACTCCGCATATATAGGATAAAATTGTATTAATGGGCATCCTTGGGTTGGTTTATTAGGTTGGTACCACAGACCTCGACCGCTTTATTAATGTCCGCCTACTTTTGTTCCTCCGTTGCTTGTAGTATTTGCCGATATATTTTATTTACCCTTGTGGTCCTGTGAGGCCTTGTTGACTCTGGAACATAGAAGGTGGGATTTTGGGAATGTCCGCGAGTCCCGGGCATAGAATTATCCTTCTAGGCTGGTTATGCTTGCTGAGTAGCTGTGGGCCTGTGCAGGTTCGATAGGTTGATTGTGAGCTGCGGGGCAGCTATTGTGTGTGATCATACCATTTCCATGCATATAAAGAGGTTTTATCCATGTTTTACTATGGTTTTGGCTTCGGGCCTACTGGCACTATTTTCTAACCTTGCATGGCCCCGGGGGCCTGTTTTTAATGAAAATGATTTGGAAATGGTTTGATTTAACTTGTGAATATTCCTGGGTAAAAGAAAGTAAAATTATGTTTTAAAACACCAGTTTTACGGTTAACGCTAGACTCGGCAGGGCCGGGGTGCTAGTTGAGTTTTCTTGCTACTTGAGATGATTTTTAGCCTCGGTCGAACCGAGCACCTGAGATGAATTTCTACTGTTTAGACCCGGTTATGCCCGGGCACCCTTGGAGGGGTTTTTTGAGATATTTTCCTACTACTTTAGTCCTGGACAGGGTCTGGGCATATCATATTCGAGACTGGGTCTCTATCTTGAAACCGGACTTGCTTCCGAATGACATGTTGTGATACTGAGTTTTAGTATGGGGTCGGGGACCTCTATGGACCTTGCCATCCAGGCCTGGGGCTTCGGGCTTCGTGTGCCGGAGGAAGGGTATACGGCGGAGTAGAGGTATACGGGCAGTGTCCTTCCATGGAACCTACCTGTTGGGCCGGATCGGCACCGGAGGAGGTACATACAGAGATACCATTTCACTTGAGATCTTCATGCATCTATCATTCATTGTTTGAGGTTCCACCATTGTTTGTTGTTTGTTGATTGTACGCTCCGGTAGTATGGGATGCCAGAGGTTTTGTTTTCACTTGTTTGTGTTCCTCGGTTGTATGGGCGGCCAGGGGACTGTAGGTAGACTCTTGCTATTTACTTACAGAATTATTCCCTGTTACGGTTAAGAATGAAATTGGTTACTGCTAAACTGTTAGTTTCTGGATTGAGATTGATATGATTAGTTGAGTTTGATTCATGTCTCTAAGCATGCCTATCATTACTCTTACCCTCTTATTACACTTGAGGTTACCGGTATACCATCCATTTCGTAAACTTATTATGTATACACTGTTATTGCAAGGACCCCAGGTGCGTTGTTTCTTACTTTCACTTGTGCCTATGGTGTATATATTTTGCTTGCTGGCCTCACATGTGGTTCTGTTGATTTCCCTCTAGGCTAGTTCCTGTGTACCTTTCGTTGATTTATGTGACTGCTTGCTTCTATTCTGTCTGTTACTACGCTTTTATCTTATATGTGCCCAGTAGGCCTATGATACCTACTGGGTACCTTATGCTTCACATTTGGTGCTCACCTTACCCCCCTGCATCTTTGGGTGCAGATCCTAGCGTGGGCCATCGCCGTTAGATCGCTGTGATTCGTGCTTGGAGATCTATTGGGGACTACTTCAGACTGAGGGTGAGCTCTTGGCGATCGGAGTTTAGCTTTAGTTTATCTTTTGCTTCATGTACTCTATTACCATTCAGAGACATCTGTATATATTGTTTTGGATTATTTGCACTCCATGTATGTAGTTTGGCTCTATACTATGATACCAGGTCTTGGGGTTTGGTTTAGTTTCCGTATATGTATATATATATCCCTGTTATCTATTCTCTTCGTCTTGTTCCCTTATTTGTTAGATAGTAGCCCATTACTAACTGTCCTGGGCTACGGGGATTGGTTCACCTACCGGGGGTTGTAGGTGTCATCATGACCGAAAAATCGGGTCGTGACACATGCCAAAAAACAAAAAGAGAAAGGGAAACAAAGTCAAGCCAAACCAGAGTTAATCCACATGCCAAAGCAAGTGTAATGCGATGCACGATGATGCATATATGAATGTAATATAATATAAAATTGGAATACCGCATCGAGCACCTGGAATACCGCATCGGACTATGCATATATATATATATATATGAAATAATAAAATACCCAAAATAATGCATCGGGGGTCCAAAATACCGCATCGGACTAATATGTAAATAAATGAGAAAGTAAAATACCCGGAATGATGCATCGGGGGTCCGGAATACCGCATTGGACTATAAATTTATATACAAAAAATAGTAGTTCCTCTTTTCCTCTCAAAACCAAGGTGATACTCAAAATAGCTCGATTTAGTCCGGAAAATTGTCACAACAGTAGTAGAGCTGTTTTTGAAACCAAAAGCCTTAGAAAAATCATTTTCCTTACTATACCAGTGATATGCCATGTGATATGAGTATGAATGTTAACACACAGAGGGAAAAACACATCATCAGATCAAATAGGGTCAAAAATACCCTCCAAACCAAGAGAAACTGACTTGGAACTCCGACCAAATCCTCGCCATGGCCTCGGGCCCACAGTTACACACAATGATAGAATAAAGTGGTAAAGCGGAAATAAAAGTGAAAACCAACTGGAAAAATCTCTATTCTACCCCTAAAGCCTCTTAAAAGCATGCTACGGGTCTTAGAATAGTCACACAGAAGAAACAAGCTCCTAGGCTAAGGATAACATACAATCCTAGTGCTAAAAACTCAAAATGGCCAATTAACATGATAAATAGGATTTAAGCCTAAAGTCTATCTAAAATCCAACCTAGCGTTCCAATAACATACAGATATATATAATCCAACTAAACTCAGTCTAGAAGGTAAACCGTAACCTACCTCGGGGCTGAACTACAAGCACGAACCGTCACTCATGTGCCTTTCCCTTCCGAACAGCCTCAGAAAGTTGTCACACTATCAAGAACATAAACTAGGTGTCAAAATGAGAATAATGACACCCATATTGCTATACAGAAAATAGGGTCAAAAATCGGGTCGGAAAAATGACCCCCGGGGCCCGCGCAATGAAATAGAAAATAAAATTCATAATTATGCTAGGGTGGGTCAATGAACCCATGTCCAAAGTTTGGGTGTGAACGGAGTTCGTTTCGGGGCCCAAAACAGCCCCGATGTGCTACAAATTCACGAGATTTGAAATGGAAAGCTCGAAAATTTAGAGGCGGGACCTACCTCAACAAGAGCAACACGCTACGGAGCTGAGTTGCACGAGCTTGCAAGTATGCAGTCCCCAATAATCAGTTTCCACAAGAATTCCCAAAATCTAAGAATTTAACAACGAGGGAATTTAGCAGGAGATTTACGAGAAATTCCATGGAATGAGGAGAGGGGTGACGAGGGGACTTGTCGGGTGAAGGAAATTATGCAAGGATGTTGTAAATGTTGAGCTTGGGAGCCTACAAATAGAGTTTCTCAAATATTTGGAGAAGAAAACAAAGTTGGGACTTAATATAACTGCCATGGGTCTTTCACCACGATCGCGACAGGACCCCCGCGTTCGCAGAGAACAACCGGCCCAACCATCGCGTTCGCGATGGTCCAGTCTGTGTTTGTGAAGAGGAAGCCGAGTCGGGTCCCAGCTGGATACATCGTGAATGCAAAGGAACCCTTCGCTAATGTGATGGTCAAGAAACTAGATCATCGCAAATGTGATAGGGTCCCCGTGATCGCGAAGAGCAAGGTTGTCTGCAACTTAATGCAGCAACCAGCAAAAACACCAAGTCCAAAAATCTTCTGACGGACCCTCGGGATTCATCCGGAATCCCTTGAACACAAACCAACTAAGCTAACCAACCAGAAACGGCATTCTGGACTCAATAAAATCGATAAAACTCCTAACGGAGATTGTTTTAATGAAAAGTGAGTCCCACGCCCAAAACCAACTCGAAACTCAAAATCCAAAAATGAGCCCATAAGCCTCGGGACCCAAACCAAAGGTCCTCCTAGCCCAAAGTTGACATTCCAGAGCTAATGGCGCTGACAGAATTCCCATCCGAGGCCGTCTTCTTCGAATGTTGACCAAAGTCAACCCTACCAGCCAAACTGACTCCAAAACACACAAAGCCACACAAAACCAAATCGAAGGCACTCAGACTCAGACCAATGATCCCACTAGATAAAATCCCCATTCCAGAGCCAACAGAACTGTCGGAATTCACTTATGAGTGTGTTAACCAAGAAAGTTGATCAAAGTGAAAGATTTACCAACTTTAAAAGCTAAAACAGGGAAATGGTCACAACGACCTAACGAATGGCCCGGGCACCAAACCGTCGGTCCCGACAAGTCATAAACGACCTGGAGCTGCTGAGAGAAAGCTCAAAATGTCAAAAAAGGGACGAAAGATAGAAAATAACCTGGAGGGTCATTACAACATATAAATGCGTTCGGAATAAGATGTCACATCCCCGCTCAACGATGTAGTTGTGATGCTATAAATGCGTTCGGAATAAGATGTCACATCCTCGCTCAACGATGTAGTTGTGATGCTATTCTGCATAGGAAATTAGAGGCTCAAAAGATCATAATTATAAAATCAACCCCGAAATCAGCAACTAGATAAACAAACAAGTCAATGAAATTGCTTACTTAACATAATTGTTAGCGAAATCATAATCCTAGATCGATTTCATCATATTGATTACTTAAAAATCTGCTCTTTATTTGGTTAATTGTTCATTAGTTAACTTCTTCTTTTTACTTTGGTTAATAAATATTCTTTTGAGATTTACTGCTTGAATAAATAATTAGAACTATTTCAATTTAGTCAATAGTTATTTGACAAGTCCCTGTGGGTACGATATCTGGACTTACAATCCTATATTACTTGTACGATCGCGTACACTTGCTGTGCGTTAGGACACAATAATGGACATGTATATAACATATATCAAGATCATGAAATAACTTAATATTGAAGGGTAAGGCATCCTGATTATCTGATTCAATAATTCAATTGAAAGACTAAACTGAGTATCTAAAACAGAGCAACAAATAAATTGTATAACTGAAATGGAATAACATGATAACTGAATAAAACTGTAAGCAATGCATAATAAAACTCTTTTTTATAAACTACTGTCGCTAGGAAATTCATACTATCTGAAAATAACTAGGTTTTCTGTTTAGAAATTTCTAATAACTGACATACACCACATGAGCTCATGATGTTCAATCTCTAGCACATTGGGAGAGCTGTTCTATTCCTTGCCAGGGCATAGAACCTAACTGAACTGTTGATCCATATGGATACCTTACCAGGGGATTAAAGAGGAGTTGTCCGCTACCAACAATACGATTTTATCATACGGTGGCTACATAACATGTGTTATCAGAACCCAATACCCTTCTCAATTAACATAATCCTCCCAAAATCTATGTATATGCTCATAATATAACCTTTCTAAGATAAACTAAAATCATGTGAGTGAGCCTTGTTCTCTGAATCATATGAACATGTTGCTAGTGAGTCTTGTGCTTGAAATCATATGAAAATATTGTTGGTGAGCCTTGCGCGCTTTTTATCTGAAAATACTATTCTTTGAGTCTTGTGCTCTAAATCTTAATGAAATATGCTAAACTAAACTTTCAAGATAAGAAAACATTCTTTTCTTTTTGAAACATATCAATAGGCAAAGGAATGATTCGTACACTTTCATAAGGTAAACTTTTGAAATCATAAATTAGTTTTTCATAAAGACATGAGATAACTGCTATAAATCATGAGATAGATTTCACAATATTTGAGATAGACTCCATGAACATGAATAGAATATACAATCATAAGGTATGAATAAGATATACAATCATAAGGTGAATTTAATCCCCGAGAGTTCTACTATTTTCAGAGAGATTCAAGAGGTATCATCAAGGGATAGAGAAACTAAATTCTAGGATTCAATTTGAAAACCTTAGCTTAATTTATGAACGAAACTAACTTGAAATCATACTTGTGGGAAAGAACAGTGTTTTCAAACTAAAGGTTAACCTTATATGCCTGAGAGATTAAAGAACTTTAGAGAAAACTGCTAGATTTTTCTTCCCTAGAGCTTTGGGGCGGAGTTCTTGAAACCATTGAGGTTCTGAGAGAAGAGAGAAACTTGAACAATGAATATTCTAAGTATTTCTACACTTTGGAAGGGTTTTAAGTCATGGATACTGATTTCATAAAAAGGGTAGAATGAAAACACTCTTAATGAAACAAAGTGGAAAAAAAATTCATTAATTAGGACAAGTCTCAATGTGCTAGTTATTTTTCTTTTCTATTTGTTTTGTGTGATTGTGTGCTAGTTAACCCACAATCTTTCCACAAAAATCACCTATCAAAATTCCAAATTTCTCTCCTCAATGCTTTCTCCAATTTCATCTACTTTTCTAAATGTGCTAATCGAATTGATTTATTCAACAAGGATGCCAAAATATTGGCGCAGATTGAGATATATTTCACTAATTAATATATAAATTTCATTTTAAAAAAATCCACGAGTTTAGCGTAAGCTCGAAACTCTGGAATTGCTGGTAGTTGCCAAAAATCCATTTTTAATGATGGATGCATTTTGAGTCTTTTTTAACCAGGTGTAAAATTTGGTATAAGACATGGGTTGGGTTGGGTTGGATGGGTAGGGCCGGGCCGCTGGGTTGTGTTAAATGGGTATGCTATATATTAGTTATATAGATTTATTATTAAAAGGATTACTTACTTGAGTACTTACTTTTTAATAAATAATTATTATTTTTAAATATTTTATTTATTTATTAGCATTATAGCAATACATAGCAATATTATGATACCAGTAAAATCTGCACTATGTATTAAAAGTGAATTATACATGCAATATAGATGTATTATAAGTATCTTAAAATGTATTATGCTTGTTTAGTAAGAAATCTTCATTATGTATTATGAGTGTCTTAAAATGTGTGATAAATTTATTATCCATAAATAAAATTTATATTATATGTGTTTTATAAATTATTTTCTGTAATATGTATTAAAACTGTATTGTGCATGTATTATAAGTGTTAAGTGAAAAAAAATGTTAATGCTATAGATAGTAAATATTTTCTTAATATAGCATATCTATGTAAATTTTTCTTATTAAAAAATAGAATAATGTGATCTGATACGCTGACTATGATTGATGAAAGCTTTTGTGGTCTTTAGTATATTTTGAGAAAAATAGTAATAGTTAAATGATTTTATGGTCCTAAAAGAAATAAAAGTAATTTTAGTTGAAAGTTTTCAAAACTTGGGTGACCACTCAAGAGAATTAACTCCTTATAACTTAATCCACATAATTTTAAACTAACTCTAGTAATCAACCACAACTTGAATAGATTCAACTACACTCAACAGTTTGCAAGTAAACGTATATTTGTAAAATAGTTGAATAAAATAAACATTAGAAAATATTTGAAAAAAAATATAATTTGCAATAAGATTGTTTAGAAGTTTTTACTGTATATATAAGATGACATGCATATGACTTATGCTTGAAGCCAGTACCGTTAGGATGGGGCTCTACATAAAGAAGTGTGTGGAATAAAATTAAAGAATTGTTATGTTTAAGAGCACTTGTCTTGGATAGCTTGAATTACGAAATTCAATCTGTACATTGGTTTTAGGTTTAATACTTGAGATATAATAAACTATGCATCCATAGGGACAGATATACTTACCACTGTCCAAAAAAAAAAAAAGAATCTCCCGATTACTTAAATAACCCACCTTCAATATATACAATCTCTAAAAAATACCTGGATTTGAACATTATTAATCATAAAATCTCAAATTAATTATTATTATAAGATCCATCAAATCTCACTTGAAAGGCTAGTCTTGATCTTGTCAACTTGTTGCAGGAAATATTATGCTTAGATGTACCATTTCTGTCTGTCACATTGTTAAGGAAAATAAAAGCATATTTTTATCACATTCTTTCTACCCATGATTCTGTAAAAGCTCATTCATTTGGTTAAGATACGAAAAAGAAATGCAAGAGTGCTGCTGTTTGGGCTGGGGGAGGGGAAGGGGTCATTTTGTAACTTCTAGATGATAGAGGTAGAAATAATACTTAATTTTAACCTAAAATAATGTATTTTTCTAAAGTTCTCCTCATTTTAGAAACTCATGTAAAAAGGATCTAGTGGAAAAAGCGGGTCGAATCGGATCGGATATGAGTAGATCGAGAAGGGATCAAACAAAAAAATAAAATATTTGACTCGCTCATATTTAACACGAATTAAAAATAGATTAATCGATAAATAATAAGAATATTCATATTATTCACTGGTAAGAACAAGTGAAAAATCAAAATAAGCATAGACTTATAGAAAGTAAGAACTCATGAAAAATAATAAGCAAGCAAATGAATATGAATGTTCATATTATCCATCTGAATTTCTATCTTTTAGTAGATGATATTAATATTTGATTCATGTTTAAATGATTAGTTATCCAATTCATATTTAATGTATCAAAATGAATGATTACTTCTTCTTTTTTAAACCATTTTTTCATCCCTATACGTAAATAACAAAATAACATCCCTTTTCCATCCAAAACAAAGTTTAAGGTTCTGGCATATAAAACAAAAGAAGGGGTAAGCAAATGATTAGCCCTAAAACAGTGATCGAGGTAGGCAAGGCCTTTACCTGCACCCAGGGATGGACCTACATCGACTCAAGGGGTTTAATTGAATCAATTATGTCAAAAAAAAATTCTTTTGACAAGTATAAATTCACTACAAAATTATATATATAAATATAATGAACCCAATTTAGTCAGAGGAAAAGTGTAGCTTATTGGTTCTAACGGGTTCAATTACACGAGAAGACCTGGGATCAAACCTCATTATGCTTTATATTATACTCTATACTCATGTAGTTTTTTAATTCACTAGTGGTGGGTCATACTCCATAGTCAGCGAGAAGTAGCGGTAGTAATATTTTAAAATTATTAGTTTAATTTTCCTTTTAAGTTTAGTATTTGAAATTGGTTTAAAATGCTAATAATAATTTAGGTTATATATTTATAGCTTACTTGTTATTGTACTTAGTTTAAATTCTTTTGTAATATATAAAATTGTGTATTTTTTTCTTCTTCTTCTTTGGCATACACAGGCTAGATTAGTGTGTCTTTATTTATTTATTATAGTACTAGACTCCTAGTCAGTGAGGAGTAGCGGCATTTTTAAGTTTATTATTTGAAATTGATCTAAATTATTAATAATAATTTAGGTTATATGTTTATAGCTTATTTGTTATTGTACTTAGTTTAAATTTTTTTGTAATATACAAATAGGGATGACAATTGAAGCGAGGCGGGACAGGGCGGAGCCTTAATGGGGAGGGACAAGCTAAGACTTATTTTATGAAAATAATTAGCAAGGCGGAGCAGGTAAAGGTTTTACTATGAGTAATAATATCTTCTTCTAACTGTTGTTCATCATCAATTAAAAGTTGATAGCTTTCCAAGAGCGTAATTGTTGAGTATGATTTTAATGATAATAAATAAAATATGTTTATTTGAAGTTGTGTTTTATTTATAGATTTTTGGAAAAATAATAAACATAACAAGAAAGGAATTTGACAATATTCAAATCTGACAAGGTAAAGAATTATTGCTAAATGACAATGGTAAAACTGTGATTTATTATTCTGTGTTATGAATTATATTTTCAAGTTATCGTGATAAGTATAGGAGGAGTTAGAATCAAACAAGGAGTCAATAAAGATCCAAATCAGTTAAGGAAAAGAATTTTACTTGCTCTCCTTCTTCTGGTTAAGACTCTAACAAGTGGAAGGAGCATACACCTCTATAAAAAGAGGCCAACCACATTCTGAGAACACACATTCACAAGATACTTCAATAACCCACCTTCTCTCCAAATTACAAACGAAGAGGCTTGAAGTACGAACTAGAGTGGGAATAGTATCAACATTCAATATGTTGTCTGTCCTAAGAGCCGAAATAGAATTTTTCTTTGTGTCAACTCTAGTGAATGTAATAGGTTTGAATTGTAATCTCTTATCAGCTTTCTTAGAAGCAATTATTGAGGTTAAAAACGCTATCTATGTGTTTTGTTTTTGTCTTCAAGCTAGGGGTAGCTTGAAAGGGTAGCAACAATTTAGAAACCTTATAAAGGCTTAGGGTGTAACACCCCATGCTTTTGGACTAGGATTTTGAACCATTCTAAGTATTACGTTAGATCCAAACCTGATGAAATTTCTATGTATCCAGGTGTTAAGATCAATTCTTAAGTGTATCAAGAGCTTTGGTTATGCATTAAGGTTTAAAGGAATCTCTAGTACAAAGTAAAGTTTGAAGCTCTCTTACTATTTATGTTTTCATATAAGATCAAATGAGGATCAATTTCAAACGAACATTATTTCTAGAATACAAAGAGTTACATGGACCATGATCTACCAAATTAAAGGTCTTTGGGTCTTCTTTCCAACACCGCTAACCTCCCATCAAATCGAGGTTGGAGTCAAAAGTTATAATCATTTTATTTTTCTGTCTAAGGGTGTGCAGAGCGTGTGCGGGCAGCAAAAGGAGGGCCATGTGCAGCCCGCAGACCTAAAGCACAAGGGAGACAAAACGGGCTATTTTACCTGAGATTCTAGAAACCGAGTGTAGATCATGTGCGACTGCACATGCCCATGTGCGGCCCGCACATCAAATGCACAAGGGTTTATGGGAATTCTTTTAAGTCAGTTGTAATCTGACTTATTCATTATTTGGCTATTCTTTCAAGACCTACAACTGGGATTCTCTCCACCTTTCCTTCTTCTTCACCAAGGAAAGTCCTCTTAAGAATTTCTAATTTATTCTAATGATATTCTATCATACGAATATGGATTTGTGATAAAATCTTACGTGTTCATCCTAGGGTTTTTAAGAAAAGCTCAATCTAGTTTCAAGAACTAAGTTCTTGGGTTCTTTCTCAAAAGCTAAGGTCCTTCCTCTATATTTGTGGGAGCGATTAAGGTATGTATGGATACCCCTTTCTCATTATTCGTTATGAATGTAGCATCATGATTTAGAGTGAATATCATGAATGAATCTAGGGTTAGGGTAAAATGGATCTTAGCATGATATGAACCCTTGTTTAAGAATCTAAGAATGCAAGAAGCTTGTTAAATTATAAAATCTCTTGATCCCTATGAAATTGATAGAATCTCATGAACCTCGTCTTAGTTGTGATCCTTATAAATATCTACAAATCTAATGACTCTATGTGTCTCATGAAATATATGAAATCTATGAACTTACAATTCTCATGAATATTATTAAATCTCCAAGTATTAGCCATTATGATCAGGTATTGTCCATGGTCTTTAAGACAAATTCTCTGAAGTAGGTTTTCAACCTGATCAGCCTAATATCCTTGGTATATGCTTGATATGATAATAGTAACTCCCAAATCATAATAATTGTATTAAGACAATAATGAATATTCCAAAATTATAATCTCCATAAAGATAAGAAGGCTCTATAATACTTGAATCATAGCGGATGAATGATGATAGTACTTTCCTTAAACTCTTTACAATATTAATAAATAAAATAACTTGATATGAATCCTCTATGATTGGCTAATGAATATGATGCATTATGACTATGAGACAAAAATGATTCACATTAAAATTATGAGCCTAAAGTGACTAAGCTATCAATAATAAATAAAGAGCCCTCCTGGTCCATTTATAAAGGGGCTAGGGTACTCAAAAATAGTAGTCCTTCACTGATATTGGAGCCAGGGTGCTCAACGAATAGAGTCCCCCATATTTGTTAGAGCAAGGGTACTCAACTAGAGCCCCGCCCCCAGTTAATATGGGACTAGGGTGCTCAAAGGAAAGCCCTCACTAGTTAATTTGGAACAAAGGATCTCAAACAGACAGAATTTAGGATGTAAAACTATGACGGTTAAACTGTTCACCTCCACAGTGAAAGAAGAGAATATGAATGTACTTAATGTTCCTTAGGCGGGTTTTTTGAGTTATTATCATGTCCAACTTAATTCTAGTGTTTATATTACTTTAGATATGTTATGTTGTACTATTTCCTGCCTATTTACATATCATACAATCCATATACTGATGTTATTTGATATTGCATTATTGTATGATGCAAACTCAGGTACATAGGTTCGTGATCTAGAACATCCTTAAGATCGTCAAAGTTCAGCTTTTGATGAGTCACCCTTCTTTCTGGGGGTTTAGTTAGACTTACTAGTTATATTGTTTTAATGTATAACAAGGGCCTAGTCCCAGTAGTCAATGTTATTTTAAGAGTTAGAGGCTTCATAGACTATAGACTACTTTTATGAAACGTTAAATTTTCTTATTATTGAATTAATGAAAGATGTTTTCTCTTAAAAGATGTGTTATGTCTTACTTATGTCTTCTACAATATAGTAGTAAAGGCTCATGATGTATGCTAAGTGATTTGCTCAGGACAGAAATAGTATCGGGTGCCAGCCACATCCAGGGTGTAGACTAGGGCCTTACAAACTTGGTATTAGAGCACTAGGTTCATGTTTCTTATGGTGTCTACAAAGCCATATTTAGTAGAGTCTTTATTATGGGTATGAAGCATGCAACACTAATAATAGGGAAGCTACATGATATTAGGAAGTGTCTCCCTTCTTTAATACTCTAGTTTGTGCAATAGAGTTAAACTCTATGAAATTATCCTAATTTGTTCTTGTACATATTTCGGATCATACCTCCAAAAAGGACTGTCAGTCAAAGAACCACTACCAGTGTTGAGGTTCCTAAAGGGGCCAACGCTAATGAAATACCTCTACTTATCAGAATGCAAACTAGAAATGGAGGTTGCTCCTCTAGTCAAAACATAAGTGTTGGAGCTCCACCTGTGCCAACCAGCTCAGTGAGAGTTCATGTAATATATGCTCTTCACCCTCCTATCACTACTACTTTTGATGCTTAATTTAGGGGAGCTATTCGGATGCTCAAAAAGCTCATAGCATTCCAGTCCATGCATAGTCCCTGCTAGTTACAACTCACATAACTCTTTGCACACTTTGAGGATATGTGAGTTTCTCAAAATGAACCTACCAGTCTTTTCAGGGTCCAAGGTTGAGGAAGACCCTCAGAATTTCATCGATGAAGTCTAAAATATTCTTAGAGTGATGCATGCTACTAATACTGAGAGAGTTAAACTTGCCTCCTATCTATTGAAGGATGTTGCTATCATCTCGTATGACTAGTGAGAGTTGACTCGTGGTGAGAATATAGCTCCTGCAGTTGGGGATGACAGTATGGATGCATTCATTGACCACTTCTTTCACCAAGTGTTAAGAGAGGCCAAAGATGGTGAGTTTTTAAACCTCAATCAGGGTACTATGAGTGTAAGGGAGTATGGCCTCAAGTTCACTCAGTTATCCTGTTATGTTCCAGAGATGGTGTCCTCTATGAGGGCAAGGATGAGGAAGTTTGTGACTAGAGTTGGTAAGAATGTGAACAAGGAGTGAAAGGAAGCATTGTTAATTAATGACATTGATATCTCTATACCCATGGTTTACATTCAGCAAGTTAGGAAGAAAAGCAGAAGGATAAGGAAGAGCACCAAAGTAAGAGAGCCAAGTCAGTCAGCCATGAAACTAGCCACCAGAGGTAGGGAAATAAGAATGGGTCTTTCTTTCATAGGAGGCCGTCTGGACATTCCCCATCATTAGCCAGTGCACATGTACCCCAATTAGGGATTGACCAAGAAATTTAGAATAATCAGAATTTCTAGGCTCGGGACTCCTAGCTCTAGGGTAGTGATACACTAGGGTTTGTACCCTCTGTTACTTGCAACAACTATGCAATGAACCGTGCAGGGGAGTGTTATAATGGCAAGGGTGTCTCTTACGAGTATAGCCAGCTGAGCCATATTTAGAGGAGTTGTATATCTGCTAAGCGTGGCTATGGGGTCAATAAAGCCAAACTACCACTTTGAGCACCCCAGTAGGCTGAGGTACTACTTCAGGAATAAGCGGGGTAGAACCACTTGTACGCTATGGGTAGCCACCATAAATTCAAAGCATCTCCTGATGTTGTCACCACTATGTAAAAAGCCTGCATTGATTGAATTTGTAATTATTTTTGTCATGTATATTTTCTTCTAAGGGTATGAATATGGAGGGAGAGCAATATGAGGTTTGGTTATGTGAAGTAGCTAGATGAGGAATATTGGGAAGATCCTTAGTTAGTTTGAAGTGAATATAGTACTAGGCCAGAATGTTGTCGTCATGAACGTATGAATGATCGCATTATGTTGCTAGTAACTTATATTAAATCCCAAGGTTGGTTGATTAAGATGATAGAATAAAGTAGTATTCCTAGAAGTAACTTTAGATGCATAGAGACCTTGTCATATTTTAGGATAAACTTAAGGGCTAATTTACATTCAAAAATGAAAGTTTCCTAAGGGGGAGAGAGAATATAAAATCCCGTGATTTCAGACTAGCATGGTTGCCTTAGGGATGACACTTGGTGTTTTCAAGATGGGCTTAAACCTGGTAAGATTATGTTGCTAGCCTCAGATCCTAGTAGCCACATTGTATGGACCCATGGGAGAACTATATGTTTTAAATGATGAAGCTTACATACAAGTCCATGTCATTTGTTCTCTATGAACTTATGTCACATGATTAAGATACTCAAGCTACGTTGAAGCTACATATCTAAGATATCCTCAATGAATTGTGCCTATACGTTACTTCCATGGATTGGTATGAAGCTTCTCATGTTAATGAAGTTCATGTGGTTATGAAATATTTCAAGAGAGAGACGAGACTTGATATTACACTTATGTAAGGTATTTCTTCTATCCATGACCCTCATTCAAGGACAAATAATTCCAAGGGGGAGATATTGTAACACCATATTCTTTTTATCAAAGATTTTGAACCATTCTAAGTATGTAATTAGACCCAAAGCCGATGAAAGTTCTTTGTATCTAGGTATTAAGATCAATTCATAAGTGTAGGAAGAGCTTTGGTTATGAATTGAGGTCTTAACAAACCTCTAGTACAAAGTTAAGTTGGAAGCTCCCTTACCGATTAAGTTTCATATAAGTTATTATAAGGGTAAGCTTCAAACGAGTATTACTACAAGAATACAAAGAGTTTCATGGCTCATGACCTACCAAATTAAAGGTCTTTGAGTCTTTTTTCCAACACCGCTTACCTCTCATCAAACTGAGGTCAAAGCAAACAATTATGATCACTTTATTATTCGGTCTAAGGGTGTACAAAGCGTGTGCGGCCACCAAACTCAATGCATAAGGGAGATGAGATGAGCTATTTTACCTGAGAATCTAGAAGCCATGTCCGGCTCATATGCAGGCACACATGCTTGTGTGTGGGCCACACATCGAGCACACAAGGGCTAATGGGAATTCTTTTAAGTTAGTTTTAATCTGACTTTTTCATTATTATTCTTTTAAGACCTAGAACTGGGTTTCTCTCCTCCTCTCCTCCTTCTTCACCAAGGTAAGCTCTCTCAAGAGTTTCTAAGTTATTCTAACGATATTTTATCATTCCAATATGGATTTATTGATAAAATCTTACATGTTGATCCTAGGGTTTTCAAGAAAAGGTTAATTAGTTTCAAGAACTAAGTTCTTAGGTTAGAAGGGGAGCCTTGGAGTAACTGGTAAAGTTGCTGCCATGTGACCAGGAGGTCACGGGTTCAAGCCGTGGAAACAGCCCTTTGCAGAAATGTAAGGTGAGGCTGTGTACAATAGACCCTTGTGGTCCGGCCCTTCCCTGGACCCCGCGCATAGCGGGAGCTTTAGTGCACCGGGCTGCCCCCAACTAAGTTCTTGGGTTCCTCCTCAAAAGTTAAGGTCCTTGCTCTATATTTATGGGAGCAATTAAGGAATTTGAGGCTATCCTTTTTTCATCATTCCTTATAAATGTCACATCATGCTTTAGATCAAATATCATAAACGAATCTAGGGTTAGGGTGAAACCTTATGCTTCTTGATTATTCTTGATTCTTCAAGTAGATCCCATAAAGTCTTTATATATGTTCCCTTGTTCTATTTTGTGGAAAATATAACTTCTGTAGCATGATATGAACCCTTGTGCATGAATTTAAGAACAAAATAATCTTGTTAAATTATGAGATCTCCTGATCCCTATGTAACTGATAGAATCTCACGAACCTCATCTAACTTATTATCCTTATGAATATCTATGAATCTAATGACTCTATGTGTCTCATCAAACCTATGAAATTTATAAACTTATGATTCCCATGAATCTTATTAAATCTCCAAGTGTTAATCTTTATGTAAGGTACGTTCCATGGTCTTTATGATAAATTCCCTTAATTAGATTTTCAACGTGATCATCTTAATCTCCTTTGGATATGCTTGATATGATAACATGAACTCCCTAATCATAATAATTGTGTTAAGACTATAATAAATGTTCCAAAAGCTTACTCTTCATATAGATAAGAAGGCTCTATAATACTTGAATCATAGCCAGATGAACGATGATAGTACTTTCCCTAAACTCTCTACAATATTGATAAATAAGATAGCTTGATATGAATCCTCTATGGTTGGTTAATGAATAGGATGCATTATTACTATGAGCCAAAAGTGACTAACATTAAGATTATGAGCCTTAAGTCGCTAACCTACCAGTAATGAATAAAGATCCCTCCATGTCCATTTATATAAGGTCTAGTGTACTCAAGAATAGTAGTCCTCTACTAACATTGGAGCCTGAGTGCTCAATGAGTAGAGTCTCCCATATCTGTTGGGACGAGGGTACTCAACTAAAGCCCTCCCCCTCCCCCAATTAATGCATGGCTAGGGTTCTCAAAAGAAATCCCTTCGATTAATTTGGAACAAGGGATCTCATACAGATAAAATTTAGGATGTAAAACAGTGATAGTTAAACCATTCACTTCCACAATGAAAGAAGAGAATATGAATGTACTTAATGTTCCTTAGGCAAGTTTCTAGTTGAGTTATTATCATGCCCACCTTACTTCTAGTGTTTGTATTACTTCAGATATTTTATGTTGGATGCTTTCTTGCCCATTTACATACGCTACATTTCTAGTACTGACACCATTTAGTATTGCATCATTGCATGATGCGAACTCAGGTACACAGGTTTGTGATTCAGTATGTCCTAATGATCATTAGTATTCAGCTTTTGGTGAACCTCTCTTCTTTCTGGAGGTTTATTTAGACTTGCTAGTTATATTATTTTAAGGTATACCGGGGGCCTTTTCCTGGTAGTCAATATTATTTTCAGAGTTAGAGGCTTCATAGACTATATATATTGGAGTCATGTTATTCATATGTTGACTTACATATCACTACTTTTATGAAACATTAAATTTTCTTATTATTGAATTATATAAATATGTTTTCTCTTAGAAGATGTGCAATGTCTTACTTATGTCTTTCACAATATAGTAGTAAATGCTAATGATGTATGCTAAGTAGTTTGCTCGTGCCAGAGATGACATCGGGTGCCAGGCATGTCCAGTGTGTAGACTCGAATTGTGACATAGGGGTAGGTATTTTTTATTGTGAGGGTAATCCAATTTTGTTTAGTGTTTAAGTGAAGTTGAGTTGAAATCCTACAAGGGTGTAGATCATAACTTTGACATCCATTCGAGCCTGGATAGTTTTTCACGTACAAATTTCTTATGCAATAGTGCTCTTCTTTGTTGTTTTTAAGTGTATAAAATTAAGTTGGAACACTCAGTAAAACAGAGTCTATCAGTTGTGCCACACAATTAGAAAATAATAAAATTTTAACCAAAGGCAAAAATTATTGGTGACCCAATTCAACCCCTCTTGTGTCTATTTAGGAGTCAAGTCTATCAATTGATATCAGAGCGGGTTGCTGATATGCTAGAATGTCACAGCACATTTGATGCTTTTTAACGAAGAAGTTTAGTAGTTTTCAAGTATGTTTGGTGCAAATTGATGTGCTTTGATTGTGTTTCAGAAAAATTGACATGAATCAAGAGAAGAAGGCAAAATTCTGAAAATGGAGATCTTTACGAATCATTTTGAGGAGTTACGAGCCATTGGCAAAGTTGCAGGATCTCAAGTCAAAAATAAAAGCTGAAGCAGAAAAAGAAGTTCTAATGGTCCACATTATGGATCATTATCCATAGAAATGGTCTGCTAGAGTGACCGTTCTAGCAAAGCAGTGAGAGTCCAAAATGAATGAAGTTATAACAGTCACCAAAATGGTCCATTACAAACCATTTTCTCGTCTGTGCGGGATGGCGAGTGTTCCTTTCCTAGACCAATCATAACTTGGTTTGTACTACACTATAAATATAATTTTTAAGGACATTTGAAGACACTTTTTATTCGACATTGTACACACTATTTTTTTAGTCTTACGTTACACTTTTCTCTTGGGTTTTTGAACAAGTTTTTGCACTACAAGAGAACAGGCTATTAGCTACGGATTTTAGTTAGAGAACTCAGATTCCTAGCTAATATACATTATTAGCCACGGATTTAGCTAGAGATGTCCTATTTCCTAGTAAAATATTTCATCCAAAAATTTAGTCAAATGATAGCTAGGAAGTAGCTACGGCGAATCCCTACTAATATATGGCTAGGATTTTTTCCAAACAAAATTGGTAGCTAATTATTGGCGGAAAAATAAATTTGGCGCTAAATTTTCTCTCTTTGTGGATTATAAATTAACTATGGATACAATTCGTTGCTAATCCCTAGCTATAATTTAGCTAGGGAAGTACCTGCAAAATTCGTAGCTAATCCGTAGCTAATGTTTAGCTAGGAAAGTTGCCTAGCCAAATTACTAGCTAATTTTTAGTTGAAATACTGAGAAAGTTTTCCTGCAAAACTATTTTGTAAGGGGATAGTTTTTTAGTTAGTTCAATCCCTACTAATGTCTAAAAAAAGTTATATTAATAATATAATTATTATTATTGTTGTTGCTTTTTTAAAAAAAGATCGAAATATTGATAATAAGAATTTTAATAAATATTTTTGAATTTCTAAGTGCAATTTACTATTTTATTATATTATTAATTTCAATTGCCCCAATTTACTTGTGGTGGTTGACCCGATAAATAATTTTAAAAAATAAAAAAAGAATTCAAAATAAGTCACAAATATTTATAAAACATGCAAATTATTTCATTAAAGATAAAATAAAAAGTTTAATAATTAAATATTTTTAAATATAAAATAACATTATTTTTTGAGACAAATTAAAAAATATGTACCTGATAAAATAGAACTCACGAGATAATAATATATTATTTCTTTTATATCTGTTTATTTAATTTGTTATTTTATGTTTTGAATCTTTTCTTTGTTTTTGCATTAAAATTTAGTGGTAATTCTATTTTATTGTAAGTCAATTTTTTAAATTCATAGAAACTTAGAAAGGGAAAAAAAGAAACAAAATAAAAAATATATGAAATACCATATAAGTACCTCAATCTCCTAAATCTGTTGAACCATCTTATCACTAAATTGACTAATTGCTCCTTATGTCCACCATCATAACCATTTGATCTCGCGCTCTTAAAAATTATGAAAATTAAAATGATTGTAATGTCATTGTTTATCAAAATTGTAATGATATCAATCCACATTTTTAAAAACAGTTATTATAATGGCAATTTTTATGTGTAAATTAATTTTGAATTTTTTGATTTACTCCAAAAAGAGAATATCAAATTGGTCCTTTGTCTCTGTGATCTCTAGTCCTCACTTGTCCTCATCCTAATTAAGTTAGTGAAGAACTCCTCGCAATGGAGAGAATGAAAAAGATCGAAGAAAACCTCATTTAATTTGAAAGTTATATTTCTATAATATCTTGTCTCCTGTGGATAGGTTATTCATTTTATTGATTTGATTCTAACCGATATTCTTAGTCATGTTAATTGTCTTAATTAACATAGAAGCCACTTTTTTTTTTGTTTCTTGGCTTTGTTATTTTTTCATTTTTAACTTTGTTGCTTTAGTACAGTCATACCTCTTTATGACATGATCATTAAATTGAGGTAAATCTTGCTTATTTGTTCTATCTATTTGATTTTGAAATTTTATCTAATATCGTGAAGTTAATTTATTTTTTTGATCTGTTAAATATTTAATTATTGAGTATTATATCTATTAAAGTGTTAAAATAAGTATTTTTAAAGATTAACTCTCGTCACTACTCAGTTAGGATCGGTCAATGATACTTGTAAAGTACACGTTGATTTTGCATTCAAGCTACACTTACTGTACTTTTTTGTAGATTTAAATTCGTGCACTAGAAAAACATACGCACACTCTTGATTTATGATAGTTGTTCATGGAGATTTGGGGGGGAGGGGATGCTCCCGATTTTCACATTTTATGAATATATGACTTCATCTTTATATTTTATGTAACATTTTTATTGTATTGGATAAAATTATATTAAGCACGTGACAACTCGATGCACAAATATGTGGCAAGGTACTATTGGGGAAAATAAGAAAATGAAAATGACAAAAGAAGTATTTTTGAAACTTATATAGAACAGTTTCAGGAAGTATTGAATTTGATTCGTACTTCAAAGATGTGGTAAAAGAGATAAGGGGACAAAAGAGCAGAAGAGAAGATGCACGAACGAGTTTGTACAACCATCAGAGCTAGTCAGAATTAGTTGCTTGCACCATCAATGATTTAGCCACGTGATTTGCATCGATTGGTTTAAGTACATTAGGATTCGAGTGGAGCCCTCTTATCGGTCAATCTACACAAAAGAGTGCAATAAGTGCAGCTTGAATAAAAAATTAACGTGTACTTAACAGGTATCATTGACCAACCCTAACAAAATAGTTGCAAGAGTTGATCTTTGAAAACACTTGTTTCTACACTTTAATAGATATAATATTTAGCAATTAAATATTTAATAGATAAGAGGGGTAGATGAAATCTTAGAATCAGACATATAGAACAAATATAGTTCACCCCTCTCACTTGTAATGGATATTCTGAGTCCCAATTCTAATATAATACAATACACTTACTTTTCTGCCTCACTAAGCTTCTCTCTCTAGTGGTTTGAGCTTATGTTGCATACATTTCATATCTATTTGATTTTATTGAAGTGGTTTAAGCTTATTATTGAGTTTTGGAGGTGAATTATGCTTATTTGTTCTATATGTCTGATTATGAGATTTTATCTACCCCTCTTATCTGTTAAATATTTAGTAATTGCTAAATATTATATTTATTAAAGTGTAGAAACAAGTATTTTCAAAGATCAACTCTTGCCATTATTTTGTTAGGATCGGTAAATGATACTTGTTAAGTACACGTTGATTTTTCATTCAAGCTGCACTTACTGCACTCTTTTGTGTAGATTAAGTTCCGTACATCAGTGGAACATGCAAATCCTCTTGATTTTTGATAGTTGTTCTTGAAGATTTGGGGGTGTGCTCGTGATTTTTGCATTTTATGAATATACGAGCTTATTTTTATGACTTAGTTAATATATTCTTATTATATTGGATAAAATTAGATTAATCACGTGATAACGCGATGCACAAACACATTGCAGGGTACTATTCAGTGAAATAAGGAAATAGGGATGATAGAAGAGGTATCCTCAAGACTTATAGATTGTCATCAACGAAAAGTATTGAATTTGAGTCGTACTGCAATGACGTGGTTAAGCAGACAAGCGAACAAGGGAGCAGAAAAGTAAGTGTGCTTACAGTTTGTATGACCATCAGAGCTGATTAGAAATAGTATGATCGAGAATACGAGAATCTCTCTCAGCTACCCACTTCAATAATTATCGGCGAATTTAAAACAAATTTGTGATTAAAAAAATGTGACTTTTTTGTAAAAAGGGAATTTAAAAATTGTTTTATTTAATATAAATTATTTAGCACTTAATTATTGTATTAATTCAACAAATGAATTAACTTTATAATTTCAGCCAGTTCAACTGAATCTTGATATGATTATATAATCCTAGACTTTAAATTACATTAATAATAAAATTCAATATCGTATTTACATGATACTTATATAATAATTTGAGAAAATATTATTTGCCCAACAAACTACTTCATACCTAAAGTTGGATTCCTGTAAGAATTTTAGAAGTACGTTGTTGTTTTTTAAAATCGCAATGGCACCAATCCACATTTTTAAAATGGTTATTCTATATACAATCAAAACAATGATTTAGATCTTGATTAATTTTTTTTCTCCAAAATTGAATGTCAAATTTAATCCTTTGTCTCTGTTTTCTCTAGTTCTTCACTTGTCCCTATCTGATGCAAATCCGAAAAGTACTTATTGCACGGAAGGATTTCTACTTGACATCAAGAGCTTAGAGTGTTTCAAGAGAGTATGGAAATCAAGAATCAATTCAAGAAATGATTAACATTATGTTTTAGGGTCCTTTTATGATATACATGTAATTAAGGGCATTTACGTTTTTTCTTATTTTAGCTAACCCTAGTAGTATAAATAGAAAATGATGGAGATTATTTGGTAGACAATATTGATAGTTGAACACTCTTGGTGAGTTTAGTGGGTTTATCCCTTTGTCTCTACATTGGATCTCTCTTGAATATCTTTTGGTAAGATTATTCATGTATGAGTTCAATTCTCTTCTCCCTTGAATTTAATCATGTAATTGTTTGTTCAAATTAGAGAATTGTAAATCTATGTTTGTTTGTCTCTAGTTTACTTCAATTGTGGGATTATTTCTTTCTTTCTTCCTTTTCTCCCCTCAATTTCTTGATTATCTCTTGAATCTCTTTATCTTGTATCTTGTTTTACATCAATTGGTATCAGAGCAAGGCTAAAGAATTGTTCCTACAATTCTTAATCCTTGATTTATTATCTTTTTTGAAAAATCAAAAAAAAGAAGAAGAGAAATCCGGAAAAAAAAAAACAAATTCGGATCTGAAAATTGAAGAAATTTTCAAGTGGGTGTTGTGGATCTTGTTGAAATAGTCTAAAGTGATTGAATATCAAATTTGAGAGCATTTAGAGTTGATTTTGTCCAATTTTATCTCATTTTCGCACTAAAAACAATAATTCTGCACTTTCTAGAGTGCGAAAATTTAAGTTTTGGTGCATTTTTGTGTGAATTTTGGCCTCATATTTTGAATCTAAGTTATTTTGATCATGGGTAAACTATATTAGGTTCTAATTTTGGAATCTAATGATGAATTTGAGGTTACTTTTTTGGGTTTCAAAATGGGCCATTTTCCTTGTGCGAATTTTCTTGAAGATTTTGAAGTTTGAGTTGACTTCTTACTTCAAAAACTATTGGGTGATGCTTATAAAAGCTCCATTTTGATTGGGTAAACAAAATTTGAATTGGGTGTTGATAAATTTGATAGTGACTTTGAATGACCTTCTTGTTGATTCTAGATTCTACTGGTCATTCATAACTAATCGTTTGCTAATATTTTAGGATACTTGTTCTTAACCTTTGTATTAGTAATTGAGTGCTTTAAATTCATTTTGTGTCAATTTGTTTCATACTTTTTTTCTTTTAGTTTCGTTGTGTGTTTATTCCTTCCTTGTCCGTTAGTGTATTTTTTTCTTCTTCATTATTGACATAAACTTCACTCCGAATCGATACTTGAAAGCTTACTTTGAGCTTATTTGAGATTGTAGAATTGTGAAGAGACTAAGGAATATCCTTGAGTGGTAAAAGGTTTGAGTGGTGAGATCATTTGAGTATGGTCCTAAAAGCCAACGACCTTTGAGTATATACACGAGTGAAAAGAAAATTGAGTGCAATCATTTGAGTGATACACGTGAGGGAGTGACTTGTGAGGTCCATTATTTTACTAATCACTTTTCTTATCTTAATTATGTCTTACATAGGTTCAAGAAGTTTTAAGGGTGGTTTGGATGATTATGGAGAAAGGAGAATTTCATCTTATAATTCTACTTCTTATAGAAATTATTGTGAAGTTTTTCATGATAGTAATGCTTCCATAAGAAAAAGAGAGAATGAACCTAATGAAAGTTTGACTAAATTTGGAGTCATTGTTGAGGGATTTGAGAGTGGTTGCACATTTGATTGCACCTTAGGTGTAGATGAATTGTGTTATACCAACTTCATTGATCTATCTTTAGTTGAGTGGTTGGATATACCTTGTCATACAAAAAGTTCTCCATGATGGAAGATGGGTTGACAAGGAGGTGAAGATCATTGTTTACCATGGAAACTATCAAGGAGGAATTTGGTGTGATGTCTACCCTTTGTCTACTTGTTCGGTGTGTTTAGGAGCTCCTTGGTTCAAACGTAATAAATTTTAGTTTGATAGAAATTTAAAAAAAGTTTATTGTTGTAGATTCAATGGAACGGAAGCATGCCCTAACTCCTATGGCCATTAAAAAATCTTCAACAACAAATGAGGAAGTCAAGCAAGTGAAAGTGAAGGATACTAACTTGAAATTTGATATACAAAGTCATTCCAATAATTCAAGTAGAGTCTTTAAAGCTTCTAGTAATGCCAAGTTGAAACTTGATGTGAAGAGTCATCCCAATGACTCAAAAGGGATTGTTGGAGCCTATTGCACTCCTAATGAAATGAAAGAGAGAGAAAAGAAAGAGTGGAGTGAGGGAGTGAATAGTGGCAATTCAATAGATAAAAAAAGGGAGGACATTTTGAATGAAGTGAGTGAGTGGCTACAAGTACAAAAGAAAAGAGAGTTAAAAAATGAGAGTGAGTTATCACAAGAAGAAAAGTGAGACAAATGAGAGGAAAGAAGATGAGATAAGAGAAAAACAAGACAATGTGAATGAAAGGTTTTCTTATTCTAACTCTAACCTTTTGAATTCTTGTTCTTCTAGTGTTTTCACTTCTTTTGTAGGTATACTTGAAGAAGAGCACAAAAAGGATGATACATGGAAAGAATTGAAAGAATCAAGAAAAGTTGAAACTATTTCTTCAAGTGAGCAAGTGAGCTTAATTTTAGAAATCAAGGTAAAGAAGGTTCTTTAAGTTCTTATCAAGGTAAAAAGGCTAATCCTAACTCTCTAGTTACTTCAAATGAATTTGCTAGTGACTTGAGTGTGAATGTTAGACCATCTTTTGGTAAGGTTGATGATTCTTTACTTTGTGCTAGTATGCAAATAGATGATGGTCATACACTAGTTGAATATGATTGTGGAGCTAAAATTGTTATTGATTGTGAACTTAAAGGGTTTCAAGCTAGTGGCATGTCAATCATGAAAAAATATGGGATACAAAGTGTTTCCTTGAGTTCTTGTGATGAAGATGAATTCATTTCTTCTTTAACTACTAGGAATAGTAAAAATGTGATTGATGATGAATGTCTCTTTGCAAGTGAATTTGATTGTAATAACTATTTATCTTGTAAGGACATGAATATGCTTTGTGGTAGTACTCTTGAAATGGAGGATGAGAAGTGTGATGATATCCTTTTTGAATCTAAAGAATGTCAATATTTTAAAATATTTGACAATCCTTTATTTGGTAAATTTATTCAAGATGGTCTGAAAGGTGATTTTTGTGTTGATAATTTGAGTCATTCATTGAGTTGTCCTAATCTTGATTATGTGATTCACATTGATCATAATTTAAAAATTGAATTTAAAAGTATGAACACCGTTGATGAACTCCAATTGAATGATTCATTCCTTGTTGACTTGTATGCACTTGATGAAAGTGATGATTCAACATTTAAAGAGTGCATGACTTGTGAAAGTGATTCTTGTGACTTAATTGAGGGTGCTAGTTGTTTGGATGTTAGCAAGCTAATTACCAAAATATTTATTGAAAGCACACCTTGTGTTGAAAAGTCCTCTAAAAATGAAGAATATTCATTAAAGAATGAGGGAGGCACAAGTGATAGTAGTAGTAAATTGATAGATGCTAGTTTTTGTGTCAATTTATTTACTTACTCTAATCTTGTCTTTGAGGATGTTTTTTGGTTAGAATTTTTGAATGCTTCTAGAAAGAAATGTAAACATGACCCATTTGAAGCATTACCAAATATCTATGGACGTAAATGTGATAATCCTTCTTTTGGTGAGTTTACTAACCTTTTTGATTTATTTATAAAACACCATCAAGAGAGGATCTACAAAGAGGTAAGATACTTGGGAGCATCTTCTTGGGCTACAAAAAAGTTTGAGGTATCTTTGTATTCTAAAGACAAAAATAGTTTGTTTGAATGGCTAGTGCTTATTTTTGGGTTTTCTAAAGCCATGAAGGTAAATTTTTATGCCTTTGATCTTTATAGAAGCAATGTTGTTATGATTAGCGAAAATTATTTAATGTTGCTATTTGATTCATGTTGTGAATTGCTAAATGAGAAATTTAAAAAAGTTTTGGGATTGATATTCGTGTTAGATCCCGGGAATGCATACTTGCATTTAAGGATTGTGAATGATATTGTTAATTCTCTTAATCTTGTGGTTAGAAGTGTCACGACCCGATTTTTCGGTCATGATAACACCTACAATACCCCCAGTAGGAGAACCAATCCCCGTAGCCCAGGACAGTTAGTAATGGGCTACTACTATCTAAAAAATAAGCGAAAGAACAGTTTAATAAGCAAAAGTAAGGGACCAAGATGAAGAGAATAGATACCAGGAATATATATATACATATGCGGAAACTAAACCAAACCCCAAGACCTAGTATCATAGTATAGAGCCAGAACTACATATAAGGAGTACAAACGATCCAAAACAACATATACAGATGTCTCCGAATGGTAATAGAGTACATAAAGCAAAAGATAAACTAAAGCTAAGCTCCGATCGCCAAGAGCTCACCCTCAGTCTGAAGTAGTCCCCAATAGATCTCCAATCATGAATCACAGCGATCTAACGGCGATGGCCCACGCTAGGATCTGCACCAAAAGATGCAGGGGTTAGGGTGAGCACCAAATGCGAAGCATAAGGTACCCAGTAGGTATCATAGGACGACTGGGAACATATAAGATAAAAGCGTAGTAACAGACAAAATAGAAGCAAGTAATCACAGAAATCAACAAAAGGTACACAAGAACTAGTTCAGAGGGAAGTCAAAAGAACCACATGTGAGGCCAGCAAGCAGAATATATACACCATAGGCACATGTGAAAGTAAGAAACAACGCACCTGGGTCCTTGCAATAACAGTGTATACATAATAAGTTTACGAAATGGACGGTATACCGGTAACCTCAAGTGTAAGAGGAAGAGGGAAAGAGTAATGATAGGCATGCTCAGAGACAGGAATCAAAATTAACTAATCATATCAAACTTAAATCCAGAAACTAACAGCCTAGCAGTAACCAATTTCATACTTAACCGTAACAGGGAACAATTCTGTAAGTAAATAGCAAGAGTCTACCTACAGTCCCCCGGACACCCATACAACCGATGAACACAAACAAGTGAAAACAAACCCTCCGGCATCCCATACTACCAGAGCGTACAATCAACAAACAACAAACAAGGGTGGAGCCTCAAACAATGAACGATATGATGCATGAAGATCTCAAGTGAAATGGTATCTCTGTATGTACCTCCTCCGGTGCCGATCCGGCCCTGCAGGTAGGTTCCATGGAAGGACACTGCCCGTGTACCTCTACTCCATCGTATACCCTTCCTCCGGCACACGCAGTCCAAAGCCCCAGGCCCAGATGGCAAGGCCCATGGAGGTCCCTGACCCCATACTAAAACTCAGTATCAAAACATGTCATCCGGAAGCAATTCCAGGTTCAAGATAGAGACCCAGTCTAGAATATGCATGCACAGACCCTGTCCAGGACTAAAGTAGTGGGAAAATATCTCAAAAATCCCTCCAAGGGTGCCCAGGCATAACCGGGTCTAAACAGTAGAAAGTCATCTCAGGTGCTCGGTCCGACCGAGGCTAAAATCATCTCAAGTAGCAAGAAAACTCAACTAGCACCCCGGCCCTGCCGAGTCTAGCGTTAATCGTAAAACTGGTGATATAAATCATAATTTTACCTTCTTTTACCCAAGAATATTCACAAGTTAAATCAAACGATTTTCAATTCATTTCCATCAAAAATGGACCCTCGGGGCCATGCAAGGTTTAGAAAATAGTGCCAGTAGGCCCGAAGCCAAAACCGTAGTAAAACATGGATAAAATATCTTTATATGCATGGAAATGGTATGATCAAACACAATAGCTGCCCAACCGCTCACAATCAACCTATCAACCCTGCACAGGCCCATAGCTACTCAGCAAGCATAACCAGCCTAGAAGGATAATTCTATGCCCGGGACTCGCGGACATTCCCAATATCCCACCTTCTACGTTCCTGAGTCAACAAGGCGTCACAGGACCACAAGGGTAAATAAAATGTATCGGCAAGTACTACAAGCAACAGAGGAACAAAAGTAGGCGTACATGAATAAAGCGGTCAAGGTCTGTGGTCCCAACCTAATAATCCAACCCAAGGATGCCAGCTAGTACAATATTATCCGATATATGCTAAGTCTAGGGAGTTTAAGCCATAACCTACCTATCGTCCAATGACAAGCTTCTAGGACGACGATGTCCAAGCTCGAACCACTCCAAAAAGCTCCAAAATGACAAAAATACCTTCCAACGAACGTCCGAATGCCCGTAGTTCCTTCACAGAAATTGTTCCTTACGTCCTAAGCTTTTCAAACACTATATATACGCAGCTTATACTCACCTATAAATAGTTCATAATTAAGCTTAAATTGGCAGATTTCCCAAAAGAATCATAACTTAATGAAACGTCCGTAGAATTTCATAAAAACGAGCATAAAAGAGCCCCGAGATGGTTACCTTAGCAAACCAAGTGTAAATCTTGAATAAACACCAAGAAATACCAATTCCTATCTTATGAAACCTTCTCCCAACGTGGTTTATCGAAGGGGAAAATGGCTGCCACGCGTAGAGGTCGCGTTTCTAGGCACGGGGAAAAACTTTAGCGATAGAAATCACCAAAAATGCACCTTGATCACTCAAGAACTCTCTTGGAACCCTCCCTTATGTTTTCTCTCTATTTCAGAACTGAAATGGCATTTTAAAACGTGAATTGGAGGCTTTAAATCAATTTTGACCCGACCCGGTTCGTGACCCGGTTTCTGCCAGACAATCCGTGGTAAAACAGTCATAACCTTTTACTGCAAGATCGGTTGGACGTGAGGTTTTGTGTGTTGGAAACTAGACTCATAGACCTTCAATTTGGTAGGTCGGGGGACTTCTAACTCTTTATATATTGAGAGAAAATCTCTAATACATTTGACCCAAAGTCCAGAAAATTTATTAAAGAAACTTACGATAACTTTTGCCGACTTGCTTGACTTCAAAACTTATCATACAACCATAAAGACCAAACAAATGACCCGGGCACCGAACTACCGGTCCCGACAAGCCTTAAATGACTTGGGGCCGCTACAAAAAAGCTCTAACGGTACAAGAAAGGTGAAAACTTATAAATGACCGGAAGGGTCATTACATCATCCACTACTAAAAAGACTTTCGTCCTCGAAAGTCAAGAACAAGGAAGTACCTGAAGGCTAGAAAAGCTGCGAATACTGAGCCTGCATATCTCTCTCGGTCTCCCAGGTAGCCTCCTCAACTGGACGGTGCCTCCACTAAACCTTGACAACCGGAATCTCCCGAGACCTCAATCTCCTGACATCTCTGGCCAAAATAGCTATCGGCTCCTCAACAAAGGCTAAACTCTCATCCAGCTGAACCGTCTCCCACTGTAACACATAAGACTCATCTGGAACATATCGTCGCAACATCGATACATGGAAAATCGGGTGCATAGATGAAAACATCGGAGGCAAAGCTAACTGATAGGAAACACTACCAACCCTCTGAAGAATCTCTTATGGCCCAATGTACCTGGGGTTAAGCTTGTCCCGCCTACCAAATCTCATCACACCCTTCATGGGCGATACACGGAGAAATACCGAATCACTAACACTGAACTCTAAGGCACGAAGTCTACGATCAGCGTAGCTCTTGTGCCTACTTTGGGCTGCCTGAAGTCTATCCTGAATCACTTGGACCCAGTCTAAGGAATATCAAAGCAAATCTGTACTCTGTGGCCTAGATTCAGAACCATCAAACCAACCAATCAGCGATCTGCAACGCCTACCATACAAGGCCTTAAAAGGTGCCATGCCAATGCTCGAATGGAAACTATTATTATAAGCAAACTCAGCCAAAGGCACAAACTGATCCCACAAACCTCCAAAGTCAAGAACACAGGCCCAAAGCATGTCCTCCAGGACTTGAATGGTCCTCTTGGACTGGCCATCTTTCTGAGGGTGGAAAGTAGTACTAAGCTGAACATCTGTATCCAAATCTCATTGAATAGCCCTCCAGAACTGAGATGTGAACTGAGTGCCGCGGTCTGAAATGATAGAAGCTGGGACCCCGTGCAATCGAACAATCTCACGAATGTAGATCTAAGCTAATCTCTCTGCACCATAAGAAGTCTGAACTTACAAGAAATGTGCTGACTTAGTCAGCCTATCGACAATCACCCATATGGAATCAAACCCACAAAAAGTACAAGGTAAACCTACAACGAAGTCCATAGTAATACCTTCCCACTTCCACTCAGGAATAGGAAGTCGCTGCATCAAACCACCCGGTCTCATGTGCTCGAACTTAACCTGTTGACAGTTCAAGCATCGAGATACAAACTCTGCCATGTCCCGCTTCATACCACTCCACCAGTAAAGTTGTCTCAATTCTCTATACATCTTTGTTGCGCCAGGATGAATGGAGTATCTAGTACAATGTGCCTCACGAAGTATCAACTGAATCAAATCACTAACCCTCGGAACACAAAGGTGACTATCAAACCTCAGAACCCCATCTGAATCTAGAGTAGCCCGACTATTCTCACCCTGAATAACCTGATCATGAAGGTCACACAACTGCTGATCCTCAAACTGACGGCTCTGAATCTGATCAATCAAAGTAGAACGAACCCCAACACTGGCGAGAACTCTGCTAGGATCTGACAAGTCAAGCCTAACGAAATGGTTAGCCAAGGACTGGATGTCTAAGTCCAACGATCGCTCTGAAACTGAAAGAGAAGCTAGTCTACCCATACTCATCGCCTTCCGGCTCAAGGCATCCGTTACCACGTTTGCCTTGCCAAGATGATACAAAATAGTGAAGTCATAGTCCTTCAGTAACTTGACCCATCTCCTCTGCCTAGAGTTCAGCTCTCGCTGACTCATGATATACTGAAGACTATGGTGATCAATGAAGATATCATAATGAACTCCATATAGGTAATGCCTCCAGATCTTGAGCGCGAAAACTACTGTCGCCAACTCTAAGTCATGAGTGGGGTAGTTGCGCTCGTGAACCTTTAGCTGCCTCGACGCATATGCTATTACTCGACCCTGTTGCAACAACACATAACCAAGACCAACCCCAGAAGCATCACAATACACGGAGAAACTCTGACCCTCAACCGGTAAAGTCAAAACTGGAGCAGAAGTCAATAAGGACTTAGGCCTCTGAAAGTTATCCTCGCACTGATCCGACCACTGAAATGGGACATCTTTCCTAGTCAGCATAGTCAAAGGTGCTGCTATGGAAGAAAATCCCTGAGTGAAGCGTCTGTAGTAACTTGCTAACCCAATAAAACTGCGGACCTCAGTAACAGTAGTGGGTCTAGGCCAATCACAAACCGCTAAATTTTTTCCTGGATCAACCCTAATCCCATCCTTAGACACCACGTGCCCTAGGAATGGAACTAACTCAAGCCAAAACTCGCACTTTGAGAACTTGGCATAAAGCTGATGATCTCTCAAAGTCTGGAGTATAACCCTCAAGTGCTGCTCATGCTCATCTCTACTACACGAGTATACCAAGATGTCCTCTGTAAAAACTATCACAAATGAGTCCAAATATGGGCCAAGAACCATGTGCATCAAGTTCATAAAGGTTGCGGGCGCATTAGTCAACCCAAAAGACATCACCAGGAACTCATAATGGCCATAACGTGTCCTGAATGCTATCTTAGGGATGTCCTCCGCCCTAATCCTCAACTAATGGTAGTCGGACCTCAAATCAATCTTCGAAAACATGACTGAACCCTGAAGCTAGTCAAATAAGTCATCAATCCTTGGTATCGGATACATATTCTTCATTGTCGCCCTATTCAGCTGCCGATAATCAATACACATGCGCATCGACCCATCCTTTTTCTTCACGAAGAGAACAAGAGCACCCCAAGGTGACACACTCGGTCTAATAAACCCCTTAGCTAACAGATCCTGGAGCTGCTCCTTAAGCTCCCTCAACTCAGCTGGAGCCATACGGTAAGGAGAAATAGAAATAAACCTGGTGCCCAGCTCTAACTCAATAGCAAAATCAATATCTCTCTCAGGTGGAAGGCCTGGCAGGTCGGTAGGAAACGCATCAAGGAAGTCTCTAACCACAGGAATAGACTCAGGAGATGTAGGGTCAACACTAGCATCTCGAACATATGCTAGATAAGCTAAACACCCCCGGAAAATCAACTTCCTAGCTCGAAGACAAGAGATGATCCCATACGGTGCATGGCTAACAGAACCCTGCCACACAACCGGGGATACACCGGGCACAACTATGGTAATGGTCTTGGTATAACAATCCAAAACCACACGGTGAGGGGATGACCAGTCCATGCCCAGTATCACATCAAAATCTAGCATATCAAGGATCATCAAATCAGCCCAAGTCTATGAATCATCAATAGATATCATACAAGATCTCACAGTCTTATCCACTACTAAAGAATCTCTTACTGGTGTCGAAAAACAAACATAAACAGATAATGGCTACCTAGCCAACCCCAAACAAGGCACAAAGTAGGCAGATACATATGAACAAGTGGATCCAGGATGAAATAAAGCCATAGCAGACTGATGGTACACAGAAATCATACCTGTAATCACAGCATCCGAGGCCTCTACCTCTAGTCTCCTAGGGACCACATAAAATTGATGAAGACCTCTACCTGCTCGACCGACATCCCTACCACTTGCTCTGCCACGTGGAGCACCACCCCTAGCTTGACGACCACCCCCTCTAGCCGGAGGCTGAACTGCTCGTAAAGGCTCGGCCGGCTGAACTGTACCCTGCTGAGGGAAATCTCTAGCAAAATGACCAATCAAACCACAAGTAAAACAAGCCCTTGGAGGCCTACTCGATCGGGAATAACTAGCAGGTCCCGTATGGCCACCACAGCCTGATGCCCTAGAAGCTGTACCCCTCGAAGACTGGCCACTATAGCCTTGATGGTTGCTCTGACCCTGCTCTAACTGGGTACTACCAGAAGTCTGAAGGGAAGCCTAAACCGATCGGTTGGACTGACCCTGGTGCTGGTGTGGCTGATAACCCCTGCCCCACTGGCCAGAACCTCTACCACCATATCTGGAACCACTGTAGCCACCCTGATGTCGAGGCCTCTTATCTCTGGACACCTGATCATATCGCTGTAAGTCCTCCACAGTACGAGCATAGTCTGCGATAGCCTGAAATGACCGACCATCGGTAATCAATATCTCAGCTGGCTGCCTGATATCTAGCCGCGGTAGGAATGATCATAGCTCCAAACGGTGCTAGCTGATGAAAATGAGTCTCATACTCCGAGACAGTCATAGACTCCTGCATAAGGTGAGTAAACTTCTCCCTGCGACACTCACGATTACTCAGAGGCAAGAACTTGGCCATAAAGGCCTTATAAAACTCAGACCAGGTCAAAGAAGGTGACGATGGTGGTCTACAAGCAACCTGGGCCCTCCACCATAACTTTGCTGGGCCCTCCAACTGATAGGTAGTATAACCAACCCCGTGAGTCTCCAGAAAACCCAAATAATGCAACATCTCCTCACAGGTAGTAATAAAGTCATATGGATCCTGTCCAGAAGTACCAGCAAACCTCGGAGGTGCTAACCTCAAAAACCTACCCAATGCCTTCTGCTCTGACTCTGTCATAGCTGGGCGAGGAGCAAGAGGCTGTGCAACAGATGGGACCAGAATGACCTCCGCACGGGGAGCCGCAGTAGCAGGCTGCTCTCCTGAACTCTGTGCATATAGGGCTACCCCCTGAGCGGATGTCTGTGCTACCTTAGAAGGCTGTTCTCCAATCATACCCAAAAGTTGTAATAGTAATCCCCAAATATCTGGAGGCTGAGCTGCGGCTGGAGCTGGCACAGAAGTTGGCGCTGGAGCTGGTACTAGAGCTGGTAGTACCTAGGCTTCCACATGATCCATATGTTTCTCGGGCTCTATCTCCACTCTAGCAGGTATCGTTGCTCAAGGGCGTCCTCGACCCCTAGCTGGAGTGGGAGGCTCATCTCTGCCTGGTGCCGATGATCTCGTACGAACCATCTGTGAAAGAATGAAGTAGAACAAATGAGATTTCCAGAAACTTCAAGGGTCCTACGCATGACAAAGAAGCAATAAAAGAGTCAAATTTCCTAAAATGTCACTGTAGCCTCCCGAAGATTGAGTATGAATGTCTCCACCCCGATCCGCAGGACTCTACAAGACATTGGCTCATATACCGATGACACTGGTGAACCTAGAGCTCTGATACCAAGTTGTCACGACCCGATTTCTCGGTCATGATGGCACCTACAATCCCCCCAGTAGGAGAACCAATCCCCGTAGACCAGGATAGTTAGTAATGGGCTACTATCTAACAAATAAGCGGAAGAACAGTTTAATAAGCAAAAGTAAGGGACCAAGATGAAGAGAATAGATAGCAGGAATATATATATACATATGCGGAAAATAAACCAAACCCCAAGACCTGGTATCATAGTATAGAGCCAGAACTACATATAAGGAGTACAAACAATCCAAAACAACATATACAGATGTCTCCGAATGGTAATAGAGTACATAAAGCATAAGATAAACTAAAGTTAAGATCCGATCGCCAAGAGCTCACCCTCAGACTGAAGTAATCCCTAACAGATCTCTAATCACGAATCATAGCGATCTAACGGTGATGGCCCATGCTAAGATCTGCACCAAAAGATGCAGGGGGTAGGGTGAGCACCAAATGCGAAGCATAAGGTACCCAGTAGGTATCATAGGCCGACTGGGCACATATAAGATAAAAGCGTAGTAACAGACATAATAGAAGCAAGTAATCACAGAAATCAACAAAAGGTACACAAAAACTAGTCCAGAGGGAAGTCAACAGAACCACATGTGAGGCCAGCAAGCAGAATATATACACCATAGGCACAAGTGAAAGTAAGAAACAACGCACCTGGGGTCCTTGCAATAACAGTGTATACATAATAAGTTTATGAAACGGACGGTATACTGGTAACCTCAAGTGTAAGAGGAAGAGGGAAAGAGTAATGATAGGCATGCTCAGAGATAGGAATCAAACTCAACTAATCATATCAATCTCAAATCCAGAAACTAACATCCTAGCAGTAACCAATTTCATACTTAACCGTAATAGGGAACAATTCTGTAAGTAAATAGCAAGAGTCTACCTACAGTCCCCCGCCCGCCCATACAACCGAGGAACACAAACAAGTGAAAACAAACCCTCCAACATCCCATACTACCAGAGCGTACAATCAACAAACAACAAACAAGGGTGGAGCCTCAAACAATGAATGATATGATGCATGAAGATCTCAAGTGAAATGGTATCTCTGTATGTACCTCCTCCGGTGCCGATCTGGCCCAGCAGGTAGGTTCCATGGAAGGACACTGCCCGTACACCTCTACTCCACCGTATACCCTTCCTCCGGCACACGCATCCTAAAGCCCCACGCCTGGATGGCAAGGTCCATGGAGGTCCCCGACCCCATACTACAACTCAGTATCAAACCATGTCATCTGTAAGCAAGTCCGGGTTTAAGATAGAGACCAAGTCTTGAATATGCATGCCCAGACCCTGTCCAAGAATAAAGTAGTGGGAAATTATCTCAAAAACCCCTCCAAGGGTGCCCGGGCATAACCGGGTCTAAACAGTAGAACGTCATCTCAGGTGCTCGGTCCGACCGAGGCTAAAATCATCTCAAGTAGCAAGAAAACTCAACTAGCACCTCGGCCCTGCCGAGTCTAGAGTTAATCGTAAAACTGGTGATATAAATCATAATTTTACCTTTTTTTACCCAAGATAATTCACAAGTTAAATCAAACCATTTTCAATTTATTTCCATAAAAAACGGACCCCTGGGGCCATGCAAGGTTTAGAAAATAGTGCCAGTAGGCCCAAAGCCAAAACCGTAGTAAAACATGGATAAAACCTCTTTATATGCATGAAAATGTTATGATCAAACATAATAGCTGCCCAGCAGCTCACAATCAACCTATCGACCCTGCATAGGCCCATAGCTACTCAGCAAGCATAACCAGCCTAGAAGGATAATTCTATGCCCAGGACTCGCGGATATACCCAATATCCCACCTTCTATGTTCGAGAGTCAACAAGGCATCACAGGACCACAAGGGTAAATAAAACATATCGGCAAGTACTACAAGCAACAGAGGAACAAAAGTAGGCGGACATGAATAAAGCGGTCAAGGTCTGTGGTCCCAACCTAATAATCCAATCCAAGGATGCCAGCTAGTACAATTTTATCCAATATATGCTAATCCTAGGGAGTTTAAACCATAACCTACCTGCCATCCAACGACAAGCTGCTAGAACGACAATGTCCAAGCTCGAACCACTCCAAAAAGCTCAAAAATGACAAAAATACCTTCCAACGAACGTCCGAATGCCCGTAGTTCCATCACGGAAATTGTTCCTTACGTCCTAAGCTTCACAAACACTATATATACGCAGCTTATTCTCACATATAAACAGTTCATAATTAAGCTTAAATCGGCAGATTTCCCAAAAGAATCATAACTTAATGAAACGTCCGTAGAATTTCATAAAAATGATCATAAAAGAGCCCCGAGATGGTTACCTTAGGAAACCAAGTGCAAAGCTTGAATAAATACCAAGAAATACCAATTCCTATCTTATGAAACCAGCTCCGAACGTGGTTTATCGAAGGGGAAAATGGCTGCCACGCGTAGAGGTCGCGTTTCTAGGCACAAGGACAAACTTTAGCGATAGAAATCACCAAAAACGCACCTTGATCACTCAAGAACTCTCTTGGAACCCTCCCTTATGTTTTCTCTCTGTTTCAGAACTGAAATGGCATTTTAAAACGTTAATTGGAGGCTTTAAATCAATTTTGACCTGACCCGGTTCGTGACCCGGTTTCTGCCAGACAGTCCGCGGTAAAACAATCATAAATGTTTACTCTGAGATCGGTTGGACGTGAGGTTTTGTGAGTTGGAAACTAGACTCGTAGAACTTTGATTTGGTAGGCCGGGGGACTTCTAAATCTTTATATATTGAGAGAAAAGCTCTAAGATATTTGACCCAAAGTCCAGAAAATTTATTAAAGAAACTTACGATAACTTTTGCCGACTTTCTTGACTTCAAAACTTATCATACGATCGTAAAGACAAAACAAACGACCCGGGCACCGAACTACCGGTCCCGAAAAGCCTTAAACGACTTGGGGCCACTACAAACAAGCTCTAACGGTACAAGAAAGGTGAAAACTCATAAATGACCGGAAGGGTCATTACAAGAAGAGTTCAATTAAATTGTGAATGGAGGAACTGCTTGGTCCAAGTTGTTGGGGAAACTAGTTTTGATTTGAACATTTTAATATTTAGAATTATTGGTTTCTTTAATCCATTTTATGATTATGGTATACTTTTGAGTCAAGATCTTGGTACTATGCATGAAAAGTTAATTTTTATAAGAGTTTATGATTCTTGGCTCTATCACAAAAGTGTGCATTTTTTGTAATGGTATGTAACTTGTTTGGAAGCTTATCTTTTGTTTTGGGTATTAATTCCCTTCTATGTTATGCAAGGTTCGAATTCAAGGTCGAATTCTTTTCAAAAAGGGGATAATGATGCAAGTCCGGAAAGTACTTATTGCACGGAAGTATTTTTACTTGACATCAAGAGCTTAGAGTGTTTCAAGAGAGTATGGAAATCAAGAATCAATTCAAGAAATGATTAACATTATGTTTTAGGGTCCTTTTATGATATACATGTAATTAAGTGCATTTACGTCTTTTCTTATTTTAGCTAACCCTAGTATAAATCGAAAATGATGGAGATTATTTGGTAGACAATATTAATAGTTGAACACTCTTGGTGAGTTTAGTGGGTTTATCCCTTTGTCTCTACATTGGATATCTCTTGAATATCTTTTAGTAAGATTATTCATGTATGATTTCAATTCTCTTCTCCCTTGAATTTAATCATGTAATTGTTTGTTCAAATTAGAGAATTACAAATCTATGTTTGTTTGTCTCTAGTTTACTTCAATTGTGGGATTATTTCTTTCTTTCTTCCTTATATCCTCTCAATTTCTTGATTATCTCTTGAATCTCTTTATCTTGTATCTCGTTTTACATCACTATCCTAATTAAGTTCATAGAGAACTCCTTGTGTTAGAGAGAATGAAGAGGGCCGAAGGAAATCAAATTGAATTTTAAAGTTATATTTGTATAATTTTTAGTCTCTTGTGGATGACATACTTATCTTAAATACGATTATTTGCCTATGTGTTGCAGATATTTTTATCTGCAAAGTCATAATGAAGAAGTGTGTTATATCTGACATCCTAAGTTGAATCTTGTTAATCAGAATATCAAAAATCTCACTTGTTTTGATTCGATGTGTGTATATATATACACTTAATTTAGTTACCAAGTCTAATTAGTTTGTTTAGATAAATCAATTCTGATAATTTTTTAGTTAAATGATAATTTTAATCACATTTTAAGATGAAGCAATTCTATATACATTACATTTATTATATATTTTCTTAAATTTTTTATAATTTCTATATAAATTTACCTTCTTAATATCTATTCTTATTATATTAATTATAAATTATTAAAAGTTAAAGATTTAGACTAGAGTAGAAGGATTACAAATTAAACCAAATAGTGAACAACATTAGAAAAATATTTACACACTCAGTTAGGCCAGGTGTTTAGCATCTGACTCCTTTTCTTAATTTCTTAAAAATAATTACCACTTAAAATCTCACAATATTAGCCTTAAAATCTTGAAAAATCGAAACAAATAAACTGAACTACTCTTCACAAACCCCTCAAATCCTGCAAGCATGCACCATACTCTTCACGTCTCTTCTTTATACTCTCAATTTGAATTATTTATTTCAGTTTGTAGAAGCTTGCATTCACAATCGGTTACTGCTGCGTGCTTCTGGTAAGAATTTCTCGTAAACCTAATTCATTTATACAAAGTGGTTCTATTGAAAAAGTAGTCTTTCATATGTTTTCGTTAGATGTGTGATAACCATTCAAACACTGAATCAATACTTTTTTTGTTATAAAAATACTCTTCTTTTGTTAGATATGGAGGACAAACTATATATGAACTAGATTTTGTTATCTTATTTGGGGGTTTCGGTTTGTATAATTCAATTTTGGGTATGGCTGTATGATGCTTAGCTAATTTGCGTGGACTCTTCACTTTTGATGCTACACCCGTGTTGGATTCTTCAAAAATACATTACTTTTAGATAACCTTGATGCACCCATTGACATTTTTGAAGAGTTCGAGCAACACATAAATGAATTGCATATCATTTTTTTGTAGATAATTACTTCTTCTTTTGTTTTTGTGAGAGGGAAAGCTCCCCAAATAAATGGCTAACTTGTCATCATATTCGTAGTGGATTTTGGTGTTTTTATCATACTGACTAAAAGTATTGTATGCCTGTTTGACTTGAATAATTGATAGGAGTAACTATAATTGAAACCCAAAAACTAGAGCATGAGATGCTAAAATTGATGAACCTTAGTTGCTTGATGCTGATATGAGGTAGGAGGTGGACTGATTTTGTGTTGGACTTGGGGTGACTAAGTACTGTTAGCATGTATAATGTTGTTGCTTCTCTATTGTTCTTTCATCACTTCTTAGAAAAGTCACAGAGGACTTTCAGACTACACTAACTGGGAGGAAAGTTTATGTTTGTATATATTAGAAACGTCTTTGGTTTTTTATCATTCCGTAAGAGGAAATCCATCATTGGAAAAATATTATACTGTTTAGTCTTGCCATTTTTGGGTTTTTCTCTACGTGAAACTATTGCATTGTTACCCCTATAATGGTTTAACTGACCTTATCGTTAATTCAATCGATAAAAGACGGTTGTAGTTATTGTTCTGTTTATAGAATTCCTTGACATGCTTTTTATATTAACTAACTTTGGATTTTATTGCATGAGTTCCTTCAGAGCTGATCGTACATGGATGTATAACAGACTAGTGCCAAGTCAAACAGGAGTCACTGATGAGTTCACAGAAGGTGCGTGGATTTATAGAGTTTTCATTAATGCAACCTGACTTCGTTTCTAATAGAAGTATAAGGTGCCCTTATTCAAAATGTAAATATTATACTAATTATGTTGTAGATTCTTCCCACATGAGGTTGTTCGAGATGTGGTGTTAGCCTTTAAGAGCAAAGTTTCAGAGCATATACGAGACGAATGGTTCAATGACTTTGAGGTAATTATACTTAAACAAGAATCTGTGAATTTAACTTAATTGCCAGATTTTTTTCTTTTAACTATACTGTGTTAGTAGTAACACAACTGAATTACCAGAAACAACAACTAGTTCTTGAGGAGAGTCGAATGCACCAAATGCATACTCTGGTTGAATTGTTATCAGTATAATTTCCCCCTTCTTCATTGTTTTCACCGCTCTATCTAGTCCATCAATTACTTGTTCTGCATAAAGAATCCAACTGAAGTCAGAAACTATCTAAAAAGACGATATGCTAGTTGTAGATAGAAAAAAGATATTAGTGAAAATTTATCAAACAATTAGCATCAGTAGCAAAAATACTTTACCTTCATCTATCTTAAACTCAAGCGGCTCCTCCTTATCGTGTCCTTTCTTCACAAAAACAGTTTCGTCCTGCAATTTTTCCATTAATTTCACTACAACAAAAGCAAATTAATATAGAAGGATAATTATAAATCTCCATCTATATGAGTGAACACTAAGTAATTTTTCTTTTTTCACACCTTTTACAAGAACACCATCATTTGGGCGCTCATAACCCTATCCTTCCTTCAAAATATTCTTCAGAACCTTCTTGTCATTTGTTACTTCAGAGACAATCTTCCAAGAAATCAGTTTAAGATTTATTTGAAGGGCGGCATTTGGCAGGACACCGCCTTCGTCTCCACTGGCGGCCTTACCCGTCTCTCCAAATGCATCTCCACCAGTTTCTCTTCATAACCTTTTGCCTTGTCGGGTTCTTCTGTCAGTGCCTCTATCTTAAGTTTCAGGTCTTCCAACAACTTATTCTTCTGACTATATCATTTCTCAATGCCTCAATCTAAAGTTTCAGATTTTCCAACAACTTATTCTTCTCACCATCATCTTTTCTCAATACCTCATTCGCAAGTTTTAGATTTTCTAACAACATATTCTTCTCATCATCTCCATTTCTCAGTGCCTATTTCTCATGTTTCAGATTTTACAACTTATTTTTATCACCATCTTCTTTTCTCAGAGCCTGTGTCTCAAGTTTCAGATTTTCCAACTTGTTCTTCTAGCTATCTTCTGTTCTTAGTGCCTCTCTATCTAAATTTACAAATTTTCCAACAATTTATTCTTTTCATTATCTTCTTCTCATAATGCTGCTATCTAATGGTTCAGATCCTCCATTAACTTATTCTTCTTGCAAGAATAACTTTGATTCGTAGATAAGCAAAGATTTCACTCACTAACTCGGCAGAGAGAATTTCTACCTTCTCTGCCTGAATTTCAGCAATCTTTGTGGCATCATTAGCATGACTGAGTGCCTAGTTTTTGGCATCAGAAGTCATGGATAATTCTTGCTTTACCCATTAAAGTTCCTCTGTGGCGGATAGGAGAGAAGCAACATCCAAAGTATGTTAATTCTTCACAGCTTCGAGCTCTTTCTGCCATTTCTCTTCTTTCTTCTGAGATTCTTCAATGCATGCTTGTTCCATCTCAACAGCACGAAACTTTTCAATTTTAGAGTTGTCTTCAGCTCGCTTTTGAGCCACCAGAGCTTCTCTCAGCTTTATTGTCTTCTTCAACAATTTTTTGAGATTCCTTCACTACTTCAAGAGCTTTCTCCTTCTCCTTCTCAGCCAAAGCTAATTTCTCCTTTGCCTTCTTATGATATTCATGAACAATAATCAATTCAGCTTGTAACTATGATGGCTTCAAGATTTGTGTTGACTTATCTGACAACAATCAAATCATGCAATAATGCTGATCAGAATTGTCACGACCCAGACCGTCGTGAGTGGCACCCACCCAACCCCCCGATGAGAGAACCAATAGAGTTCAACCCTTAGCCTAGACTAACCGCCTAAAACCAGCAACAAAAAGTAAACTAGCAATTCAAATCAGCAAAGAACTATATCATTAAAATTATCCTGCGAAAAATCCCCCTAGAAACTAAAAGTCGCAGTACAAACAATTCTACCAACATCTAGAGTACGGGAATGCAACCCCAAAACTTAAACAATAAAAGAGATAGTCTAAGCCCGAAACAATTATGCTATAACTTAAAAGATAAGAATCAAGGCGGCTTGGTCGAATGGCTCACCCTTGATATCTTGGAACAGTACGGCCTACAGGTGAGGTCATGCGTCAACCTCAGGAAGATTTCCTGTACTCACAACAAAAACAAGCAAGTGCAGTATCAGTACACAACCACCGTGTACTGGTAGGATCATCAGCTAGTTTCCAAATAAACAGTGTATAAGAAGTATAATAAATCAAGTAATTAGTATGGAAGACATGCAACAAGTCAACAGACCCTAGACTACAAGTCTCTGCCTAGCTTGTTTCCGCATGACATCCATCTCTGATAACTCTAAACCACAATCATATACCAATAACTATCCCTTTCTGTCTAACCCAGACCCACCCTGGGATCCCCTCTAAACAACACCTAAGTGTCAATGAACAACCCGGCCTAATTCAAGACCCAATCAACAATTATAAAAAAATTTCTCGATCACTCAAGGACCACCAAAACAAGTATCATATTTTAGTAAAATAGCCCAGTCCACTCACAGAACCAATAACAGTCAATGCAATACAACAATAACAATGCAAAGATGCAGTAAAATAAACCCGTACCAGCGTGGTACCTGAGCCAACCGTTAGTATCTTGTACCAGGCGTGGTACCCGAGCCAACCGTTAGTATTCCCGTACCAGGCGTGGTACCCAAGCCAATCGAATGTCAATAGATGAACAAACGACTTGTAAACCAACAAGTAACACACCGTTCAATTCACAGACTGTAAAATAGGACCCTTAGACATTCTACACAATTCCTCTAAGCAATGTAATTCATACAAGCACTTAGATAAGAGTACAAACATATATCACATTCACAGGAATCGTAAGTCATCACCTACCTCGAAATGATCCAAGCTCTACTCAACCCGAGCTTTCCCGTGTTTCGGATGCCTTTCTCATTTTTGGTCTAAAATAACATACAAGTACATGAAATTAACAAACAAGGCCTGTACATTACCCGGATTACACCAAATCACAGAACCCCAGGCCACACATGATCATTCCACCCTTTTCTCGAGCTTTTCCACCATTAATTTCCCTAGTTCTATAATTTTCACGGATAAAAATAGAGAATTTAACAACATATGATCATTATATTTCACTTTTAACAATACCCAAGAACTTTCATGTTTATAATCCCCTTTCTTCCCCAGATTTCACCATTCCTAGGTTATTCCAACCTTCCCCCAAGTTCCCTCCTAGCAATTCTACCGCATAAGAAAAGTAGTGCAAAGTTTGGGTAGTAGAAACCTTACCTTAGAGAAGAAAAATGATGAAGAACGAAGGAAAAATGCCTTAAATCTCCCTAGTTCTTCTCCTAAATGAATTGTAGAAAACTGAGCTATTTTGGACGACTTCCGCTATAGCGTTCTTAAGTGGCGTTGACTACCTTGACCACCGCTATAGAGGTATTTTACACCGCTATAGTGGAGGTCACTGCGGTGGAGCTGTTGCATTCATCATGGACAAAATGTCCAGAAATCTCCAAAATTTGGTCATTTTACAACACACTTGCTTCCCCCGATAACCCAAAACAACCTCTCCACGTCAAACGCGATTTCGAGAGTTCTACTTACCCAAATTTGATTCCAAAAAGTCCCCCGGACTCCTTTATATCTTGGCTACATGGAAAACTAGCTCAAAACAAGACACCTAAGCCAATCCTTACTCGGATTTCCCTAGACTCCACCTCGCTCCAAATCCGGCCGAGGCTAGCCTAGCTTAGAATTTCAAACTCCCCAACCCGGAGTTTTCTAACTCTAAAACTTGGCACGATTGGACTACCCGTAACGACGGACCCGGTCATTACAACAGATACCAATTTACCCATTGTTCATCCCCAAATGATCAAACCCAAATTTACGAAAATATAGGAGAGTAAGTGTAGTACCTGAATCCTCAAACAACTGAGGGTACTTATCCCGCATGTCCTTCTCAGTTTCCCAAGTGGCTTCCTCAACCGGACAATGCTTACACTGAACTTTTACCATGTCAATCACCTTTGTCCTCAATCTCCGGACATCCCGAGCAAGAATCAAGATTGGTTCCTCTTCATAACGAAGATCCTTGTCAAAAAGTACCTCATCCTACTTGATGATGTAATCCCCATCCCCATGGTATTGCTTAAGCATGGATACATGGAATACCGGATGGCCACCTGACAAATTGGGCGGTAGTGCTAACTTGTAAGCCACTAGCCCCACAATCTTAAGAACCTCAAATGGACTGATGAACCGAGGGCTAAGCTTGCCCTTCTTACCAAACTGCATAACTCCCTTCATTAGTGACACCTTCAGTAATACCTGTTCACCAACCTAAAACTCCATGTCTCGGACCTTGCGATCTGCATACTCCTTCTGCCTGCTTTGGACAGCCAACAATTTGGCCTGAATGCCCCTTACCTTTTCTTGCGCTTCCTTTACTAAGTCCACGCCCAGGGGCTTTACATCGCCTTCCTCAAACCACCCAACCGGTGATCTGCAGTTCCTCCTATACAATGCCTCGAACGGTGCCATGTCAATACTAGAGTGGTAGCTATTGTTGTACGAGAATTCACACAACGGTAGAAACTGGTCCCAATGTCCCCCGAAGTCCATCACACATGCTCTCAGCATGTCCTCCAATACCTGGATCGTCCTCTCCCGCTGACCATCAGTCTGAGGATGGAAGGCTGTGCTAAAGGTGAGTTGTGTACCCAACTCTTCATGTAACTTACCCCAAAACTTAGAGGTAAACTGCGTACCCCTGTCTGAAATGATGGACAGTGGTATCCCATGTAATCTCACAATCTTCTTCATGTAGATCTTGGCCAATTGCTGAAAATTGTAATCCACCTTGACCGAAATGAAATGAACAGACTTGGTCAGCCTATCAACAATGACCCAATTCGAGTCATACTTCCACAATGTCTTGGGAAGACCCACCACGAAGTCCATGGCTATCCTTTTCCACTTCCACTCTGGAATTGGATTTCTCTGAAGTAGTCCTGCTGGTCTCTGATGTTCATACTTTACTTGCTGGTAGTTCTGAGAATTGGACACAAAATCAACTATGTCCCTTTTCATCCCAGCTACCAGTAACGCTGCCTCAAGTTTCTGTACATTTTAGTCACACTCGGATGAATTGAGTACCGCAAACCATGAGCTTCTGCCAAGATTTTCTGAATTATATCGTCAACTTGAGGAACACAAATCCTTTCCCTGAAATGTAACACTCCACCGGAGTCTAACGTGACGTCTCTGGACTCCCCGGATATCACTTTACCTCATAGCTTACTCAGTTTCGGATCCTGAAACTGTTTGGACTTTATTTCCTCTATGAAGGTGTCTTTGACCTCAATGCTAGCCAACAACCCATCTTGATCTAAAACACCCAAGTGCATGAACTTGTCCTCCAAAGCCCGAATTTCCTTTGCTAGTGGTCGTTTGGACACCCCCAAACAAGCCAAGCTACCCATGCTAACTGTTTTCTGGCTCAATGCGTCTGCCACCACATTAGCCTTACCCAGATGGTACTGAATAGTCACATCATAGTCCTTCAATAGCTCCATCCACCTTCTCTGCCTTAAATTCAAATTCTTTAGCGTGAATACATGCTGTAGACTGCGATGATCTGTGAAATACCTCGCACTTGACACCATTTATGTAGTGTCTTCAAATCTTTAGTGCAAAAACCACCACTGCCAACTCTAGGTCGTGAGTTAGGTAGTTCCTCTCATGCACCTTCAACTGCCTGGATGCATAGGCTATCACATAACTATCTTGCATCAACACAGCACCCAAACCAGAATGTGAAGCATCACAGTAAACAATAAAGTCTTTACCTTCAACTGGTAAGGACAATATAGGAGCCGTGGTCAAAAGTGTCTTGAGCTTTTGGAAGAACTCCTCACACTTGTTGGACCACACGAGTGGTATATCTTTCTGTGTCAGCCTGGTTAGGTGAGTAGAAATAGACGCAAAATTCTTAACAAATCTTCAGTAGTACCCCGCGAGCCCAACAAAATTTCTCACCTCTATCACCGAGCTAGGTCGAACCCAACTCTTGACTTCCTCAATTTTCTGGGGATCCACCATCACCCTTTTTTTTGACACTACATGCCCCAAGAATGCAACTGAAGTCAACCAAAACTCACACTTAGTGAATTTTGCAAAAAACTTTTGATGTCTCAAGATATCCAACACAATACGAAGATGATTAGCATGCTCCTCCCTACTCTTGGAATAGATCAAAATATCATAGATAAATACAATCACGAAGGAATCCAAATACGATTTAAATACCCCATTCATCAAACTAAAGAATGCTGCCGGCGCATTGGTCAAACCAAACGACATTACTAGGAACACGTAATGCCCATACCGAGTTTGAAAAATGGTTTTCAGAATGTCCTCATGCCTAATCTTTAACTGATGGTACCTCGACCTCAAGTCAATTTTTTGAAAACACCGATGCACCCTGAAGCTGGCAAACAAATCATCTATACGGGGTAGAGGGTACTTATTACGGATGGTCACCTTGTTCAACTGCCTATAATCTATGCACATCTGCATACTACCATCCTTCTTCTTTACAAATAAAATTGGAGCACGCCAAGGCAAAGCACTGGGACGGATAAATCCCTTATCTAAGAGTTCCTGTAGCTGAGCCTTAAGTTCCCTCAACTCTTCCGGAGCCATACGATACGGAGGAATGGAAATGGGATGAGTGCCTGACTCCAAATCAATACAGAAATCTATATCCCTGTCCGGAGGCATGCGGGGCAAATCCCCTAGAAACACCTCTAGAAACTCATAAACCATGGGAACTGACTCAATAGACGGGGACTCCACACTATCATCCCGAAGATGAGCTAAGAAGGCTAGACACCCCCTCCCCACTATCTTCCTATCCCGAACAAACGATATTATCTTAACTGGCTTAGGCCTATACACACCTTCCCACTCTAGTCTATCCTTACCCAGAATCTCTAGAGCCACAGTCTTGGTGTTACAGTTCAACACCGCATGATAAGGGGATAGCCAGGTCACTACCCAAGAGAATATCAAAATCAGCCATGTCCAGAATTACCAAGTCTACCCAAGTATGCAACCCCACAAACACAACAGAACAGTCACGATAAACATGAGTCACAATCACAGACTCTCCAATCGGGGTAGAAACATGGATAGAGAAATCAAGGATATCATAAATTAAGTCCAGAACCAACGCAAAACTCACAGACACATAAGAATATGTAGAACCTGGGTTAAATAATACCGAAGCCATTTTATCGCAGACAAGAATGGTACTTGTGATCACCGCATATGAGGATTCCGCCTTGGTCCTCCCTGGAAAAGCATAGCAATGAGCCCGATCATCTATCCGAGCAACTTCCTGGGTCGGCTGCGCTGCACCCCTGCCTGCACCGTCATTCCCCCTGTCTCCCCGGCCTCCCTAAAAGTTACCTCGCCCACCCTGTGGACGACCTCTAGCATTACCACCTCTGTCTGCCGAGACCACTGCTCTAGACTGCTGCTGGCCCTGCTTACCTGTCTGCCTATATGGGCACTCCCTCTTAAAGTGGCCCAGATCACCACAATGGAAGCAACCACGGTCAAGTGCAGGCCTGCTAGCTGATGTGTAAGACACTCCTTGGCCTCTAGGAGCTGAACACTGAGCTCCCTGATGACCACCTATAGTAGCTGGCAGAGCTGACTGAATAGGATGGGTCGAGTAAGCCTGCTGATTCTGGCCCCTGGAGTATGAACCACTAAAATTTCCCTCATTCCGGAGCTTCTTGGCTAAAGCCTTAGCCTGCACCGCCTGCTTGACTCCCTCAAGTTTCTTCACAAAATCCACCACATCATTAAAGCCCTTCCCTGAAGAAGTCATATGCACTGACAATACCTGTAGCTCAGTATTCAATCCTTTCAAAAACAACCGGACCCGTTCCTTCTCGGAACCCAATATCTGTGTGGTAAAACGAGACAAGGCGTGGAACTTAGCCTCGTAAGCAAAGACTGACATGCCACCCTTCTCTAAGTTCAAGAACTCATCTTTCTTTCGGTCTCTCAAAGTACGGGGTACGTACTTCTCTAAGAACATAGCGTGGAACTATTCCCAAGTCAGTGGGGGTAAAACAGAAGACCAGCACTCCACATGAGACCTCCACCATTGCTTAGCATCACCCTACAGCTGAAATGTGATAAACTTAACCCTATGCTGACATACAATACCCAACTTGTGCAACCTCTTATAGCAATCCAAGATGAACTCATAGGCATCCTCCTTGTCGGTACTCTGAAAAGTAGGAGGTTTTAGCTTGAGAAACTTGGTCAGCATCTCATGCTCATTCCATGTCATCACTGGGCCTAGCATTGGCCTGAAGAAATCATTCATGCCTGAAGCTGCATCCATCCTTGGCACTGTAGTAATTGTTGGCTGAGTATCCAAGGCCTGATTCGCAAAAGCAGCGCGTATGGCTCCAGTACCGAACAACCCACTCAGAATATTCCAAGCATGCTGAAAGGCTTTCGGTGTCATAGTAGGAAGGCCTGCAACCCCAACCGGTTCCACCTCCACCTGCGTCCCTTCGTCCTCCACAACAACTTTCACATATTCAGCAACATGTTCCTGAGGTGGGGGAGGGTTTGCTAAACGCTCTCCAGCAGCCGCTTGAGCTCCACCTCTGGCGGGTGCGGCTCTACCTCATCCCCTGCCCATTCCCCTACCTCTGCCATGAGTTGTTGGGCCCAATGTTGAGACTGCTGGTCTCGCTCCGTTCATTGTAGTAACCATCTGCGGACAGAAGAGTGAATAAGGTTAGATACCAATTTTTATCACCAAATACCAATTGGAATCAAGTTATAGCACGAAGGAAAGAAGGAAGAGATAGTTTATTCCTAAAGCCCCATAGCCTCTCGAAGAAAAGTATGGACGTCTCTGCACCGTTCCACAAGACTCTACTAGACATATTTGGTACGACGAGATCAACGAACCTAGGGCTCTGATACCATCTTTGTCACGAACCAGACTATCGTGAGTAGCACCCACCTAACCCCCGGATGAACGAACCAATAGAGTTCAACCCTTAGCTTAGACTAACAGCCTAAAACCAGCAGCAAAAGGTAAACTAGAAATTCAAATCAGCAAAGAACTATATCATTAAAATTATCCTGCAGAAAATCCTTCTAGAAAATGAAAGTCGCAGTACCAAACAATTCTACCAACATCTAGAGTACGAGAATGCAACCCCAAAACTTAAACAATAAAAGAGATAGTCTTAAGCCCGAAACAATTGGGCTATAACTTAAAAAATAAGAATCATGGTGGCTTGGTCGAACAACTCACCCTTGATATCTTGGAACAGTCCGGCCTATGGGTGAGGTCGTGCGTCAACCTCCGGAAGATTTCCTTTACTCACAACAAAAATAAGCAAGTGTAGTATCAGTACATAACCACCGTGTACTAGTAGGATCATCAACCAGTTTCCAAATAAACAGTGTATAATAGTACAGCAAATCAAGTAATTAGTATGGAAGACATGCAATAAGTCAACAGACCCTAGACTACAAGTCTCTACCTAGCTTGTTCCCGCATGACATCCATCTCTGATAACTCTAAACCACAATCATATACCAATAACCAAACCTTTCCGTCTAGCCCAGATACACCCTGGGATCCCCTATAAACAACACCTAAGTGTCAATGAACAACCTGGCCTAATCCAAGACCCACTCAACAATTATAACAAAATTTCCCGGTCACTCAAGGACCACCAAAACAAGTATCACATTTCAGTAAAATAGCCCAGTCCACTCACGGAACCAATAACAGTCAATGCAATACAACAATAACAATGCAAAGATGCAGTAAAATAAACCCGTACTAGGCATGGTACCCGAGCCAACCATTAGTATCACATACCCGGCGTGGTACCCGAGCTAACCGTTAGTATTCCCGTACCAGGCGTGGTACCCGAGCCAATCGAATGTCAACAATCCACAATCAATAGATGAACAAATAACTTGTAAACTAACAAGCAACACACCGTTCAATTCATAGATTGTAAAACAGGACCCTTAGATATTCTACACAGATCCTCTAAGTAATGTAATTCATACAAGCACTTAGATAAGAGTACAAACATATACCACATTCACAGGAATCGTAAGCCATCACCTACCTCAAAATGATCCAAGCTCTACTCAACCCGAGCTTTTCCGTGTTCCGGATTCCTTTCTAATTCTTGGTCTAAAATAACATACAAGTACATGAAATTAACAAACATGGCCTGCACATTACCCGAATTACACCAAATCCCACAACCCCAGGCCACACATGATCATTCCACCCTTTTCCCAGGATTTCCCACCATTAATTTCCCTAGTTCTATCATTTTCACGGATAAAAATAGAGAAATTAACAACATATGATCATTATATTTCACTTTTAACAATACCCAAGAACTTTCATGTTTAGAATCCCCTTTCTTCCCCAGATTCCACCATTCCTAGGTTATTCCAACCTTCCCCCAAGTTCCCTCCTAGCAATTCTACCGCATAGAAAAAGTAGTGCGAAGTTTGGGGAGTAGAAACCTTACCTTAGAGAAGAAAAACGATGAAGAACGGAGGAAAAACGCCTGAAATTGTCCTAGTTCTGCTCCTAAACGAATTATAGAAAACTGAACTATTTTGGGGAAGTTTCTACATAAGAAAAACTCATCAGCGCGCTATAGCAGTCCCCGCTCTGTTATAGCAGTCCCGCTATAGCGGACGACTTCTGCTATAACGGTCTTAAGCGGCATTGACCGCCTTGACCACTGCTATAGCAGTATTTTCCACCGCTATAGAGGAGGTCGCTACGGTGGAGCCGTTGCACTCATAACGGATAGAATGTCCAGTAATCTACAAAATTTGGTCATTTTACAACACACTTGCTTCCCCCGACGACCTGAAACAACCCCTCCACGTCAAACGTGATTTTGGGAGTTCTACTTACCCAAATTTGATTATGAAAAGTCCCTTAGACTCCTTTATGTCTTGGCTACTTGAAAAACTAGATCAAAATAAGACACCTAACCCAATATTTACCCGAATTTCCCTAGACTCCACCTCTCTCCAAATCCTGCGAGGCTAGCCTAGCCTAGATTTTTAAACTCCCCAACCCAGAGTTTTCTAACTCTAAAAATTGGCACGATTGGACTACCCGTAATGACAAACCCGGCTGTTATAAGAATGTATATGTTTTGAGATAAACTGTATAAAATAGATATCATTCTACATAATTCACTCATCACTATATCCGCTAGTGCATTTGTTCAAACCAATGGTAAATCAGAACTAGAATTTCACCTAACTAAAAACATATCACAGCTAGACATTGCAACTTAAGTTGCATCCTAACATTCAACAACATGACTTTTCCATCTCTCGAATGCTGGCAAAACCCAAGATAAGTAGTCAAGGAACAAATTATGTGAAACTTACATCAGGTGGGATACTGATCTTAGGGGACGCTGTTCTACAGAAGGCTTGGAAGTAACAGATCTTGGAGATTTCTAGAAAGTGTGAATTCTGCAACGACGAGGGTGAATCAGCATTAGATTTTGATAGTCCCTGCTCACTTTGCTCATCCGATCCCGAGGAGTTGCTGGTGTTGACTTGTTAGGATTTCCCCCCACAGTGAATCTGATATGCAAGTTCAAATTAGCAACAATTAGGTAATTCCTAAAATGATAGATTAGAAGCAAAAACACATTATCCTTTTTAATAAAATGTAAGCAAAGTATTATGGATCCAAGCCAAAGGTGGAAACTTAATATAAAAAAAGGGCAGCTCAGTGCACTAAAGCTCCCGCTATGCGTGAGGTTTGCGACATTTGGTGGGATTGGACTAACAAGAATTACTATACTATACATTTCATTGTTTCTGATTTAGTGGTGAGAGAAGAATCTATCTTTACAAAAATAAAACAAGGGAGAATCTCTCTTTACTAAAATATCATGTACAAATTAAAACACATCAAAGAAGAAAAAATAAGAGATTTTCTAATCATTTTGAGTGTAGCCTTTACCTTCTTCAAGTAGCTTTATCTTGTATCTTCAAAGTTAGAGCTTTGTTAAAGAATGCATGTGAAGCTGTCCACATTGTTTCAGTAAAATGTACAGGAATCCAAATGTTAACTTTGTACAAAGCCAGGGAAAACAAACCCCACTGTATAAAGCCTTTTCACCTCTACTAGATTAAACTAATGTATCACTATAATCCAGGAAGCCTAGCTGCTAGAAAACTTGATCAACTCATAGGGACACTAGCACAGAGTTTACTACAGAAGAGGAAACGTGATATCGCTCCTTTGTGATCCCTAGCGAGAAGATTTAATTAACACAACTTACAAGAAGAAACAATCTATAGTAGAAAATCATATTTACAAAAGAATGGCGCAAATGCCATTGACATGCATCTGCTCATAAAATAAATACACTTTAACTGAGAAACTCCCACTCGTGAATACTTGTATCTTGTTCATATGTTGCATATAGCAATCTATCTTTTTCAATCATGGAGTAGTAATACGGTACTACATGGATTGGTAAAGTTTCTCATTAGAATTTATGTCTTTATGAAATTGTATGTTTTCATTAGAATTCAGTTTTAGTGGGACTTGCATTTTTAGCTAGAATAATTATTTCTGGATATTAAGAGGGTGAATTTTCTTCTTGATGTTGTATTCTTTTTTGGGTTAAATTGGACCTAGGGCCGATTTTATTAATTTAAAAGCAAACAAAATCCAAAAGACCCACCCAAATCGGGTCAGTCCAAAAACAAAAGAAAAATGCCTAAGCTAAACAGAAAAGGAAAGCTATAAGCCTAATACCTAAATTGAAATCTAGAAAGTTCTCTGTGTCGGCGATTTGTTGTGACCATTGAAGTCCTTCGTCTTCCTCTTCACCGCTGGTAGATGGTATACCCAGCTTCATCGGAGTTCTGTATGCTCTTGGGTATGGACGATGGTAGTGATGTTCTCCACTTCTAAGATGCGGGTTTTGCATCTTCATTTTAACTTCTTTCTTCTCCCGTTGTATTCGATGGTCTTGTGTTCCAAGTATTTGATCTGTGTGCCTCCCCGCTTCATTGCTTACTTGTACCTTCTCATTTCCTTCATTTTGTAGCTCTGTCATGCTATTAGGCATCCAAATCTGATGTTTTGTCCATGAGCATCTTTAATGTATGTGAGAAGTTTGTACTTTCTACTCTTTGTGTTATATGTTAATTTGTCCACTGGTATGTTTATACGTGAGCAATTTTGCATGTTCTGATTCTGATTGTCGGCGTTTGAGCCTTGTCTAAATTTAAGATTTTCCTTCATTTTGAAGGTAATTCTTGAAAGTTGTGGTATTGTATCGGTGTTTCTCTTTGTAACACAATGTTGGTGAAATAGTCAGCCAATTGATTTCCTTTCCTCAATGTATGTTTTATTTCAATCTGTAACTGTTGCATTATTCTTTGTATGTCCACCACTTGATGTATTATCTCCGATGGTATCTTCCAGTAGTCCATTATGATATTTTTCAGAGACAGTGAATCTGTCTCTATCTTTATATTTTGAATGTTTCGTGTTAGACAATATAGTACTGCTTGTTGAACTGTTGTAGCTTCTCTGTATGTCCTCCACTTGATGTATCATTGTTGTATCTATCACCGAGATGACATTAATTTTTACAATGGAACTGTGTTTATTTTCACATAATCGAAACCACATTAAATCGTACAAGTCACCACCAACTGCTAGATTTGGTTATGTAACTTGATGTGTTTTAGAGTTACTCTTGTTTTCACCTTTCTACTAGTATATTTCTTATTGAACTCCTTGTGTTTTGTTTCTGCGTGACTCTTATTCCACCTTAATGGTTTGGGTAGGGAGCCTATATGATTTTAATGAAGCATTTAGGAAAGAAGTTCTTGTATTAATTCATATATATATACTTTTCATTGTATACTTCGTCAATAAGAGTAGTCTATTTCTTCAATTACATAAGTTTATTTCTTATTGTCCATTTCTTCCATTACAGAATAAATTGAGTACTTCATTGCACTTTTCGCTACTTGATAGCTTTGTTATTCTATGTTAATAGCTAATTACTTTATTTTTTCAGAATATATTTACAAATACTATTTAGGAGAAGGTGGGTGAGACTTCAACATTAAGGAATGAAGAAGGTCTTGAAGTAGATGATGGAGATAAGGAAGGAAACACGACCACAAATGGAGAAGAGGAAGTAAATGTTTCAAATGTTTCTATCTAACAATTTTTTGAAACACCTGAGTTTCATCAACTTTTTAATCGTGTGTTGGAGCAACGGATGACGAATATGCAGGAACATTTGCAAGTGGGTATTTTGGAAAATGTGAAAGCTGAAGTAAATATCATGGTTTATGCTGCTATGGCTCGAATACTTGGTTTCACTCCCCAACCACCACCAAATGGCTCTGGTTCTCCCCCAAACATATGTTAGATATTTGATGTCATTGATTTTTAAATTTTAGGACATGTTTTATTTGTTAGTAAACATGATTACTTCATCATTCAAGGATTAACAGTACTATGATTATGTTTATTTTGAAAATTTGAATGGATTTAATTATATTATTTCATCTTCTGTCAAATATAGAAAATTATATTTGTATTTCGTTATATACACAATTTCTAGCAAGATTGAGCCAGGAAATATTCCTATCTATTTTTAGCTAGTCATTTAGCTAAGGAAACATTCCAGGAAAAATTTGAAAAATGGCTAGAGAATTAGCTAGGGCCATTCCTTGCTAAGTCTTAGTGAAGTCAACATTGACCAAACAAACTTTGCTTGGAATTTAGCTAGCAGATGTCGTAGCAAAATGTTTGGTATGGAAAGGGCCTAGCAGAAATATCTAGCTAAATTATCTAGGAATTTAAAAAATTTCTAGCTAAAAATTAGCTAAGAGCTTATTAGCCACGGAATTCTGCTAGGGTCATTTTCCTAGCTAAATTGACGTTGTTGTCACGACTCGATTTCTCGGTCATGATGGCACCTACAATCCCCGGTAGGTGAACCAATCCCCGTAGCCCAGGACAGTTAGTAATGGGCTACTATCTAACAAATAAGGGAACACGACGAAGAGGATAGATAACAAGGATATATATATATACATATGCGAAAACTAAACCAAACCCCAAGACCTGATATCATAGTGTAGAGCCAAAACTATATACATGGAGTGCAAACGATCCAAAACAATATATACAGATGTCTCTAAATGGTAATAGAGTACATAAAGCAAAAGATAAACTAAAGCTAAGCTCCGATCGCCAAGAGCTCACTCTCAGACTGAAGTAGTCCCCAACAGATCTCCAAGCACGAATCACAACGATCTAACGGCGATGGCCCACGCTAAGATCTGCACCCAAAGATGCAGGGGGGTAGGGTGAGCACCAAATGCGAAGCATAAGGTACCCAGTAGGTATCATAGGCCGACTGAGCACATATAAGATAAAAGCGTAGTAACAGACAGAATAGAAGCAAGCAGTCACAGAAATCAATGAAAGGTACACAGGAACTAGCCCAGAGGGAAATCAACAGAACCACATGTGAGGCCAGTAAGCTGAATATACACACCATAGGCACAGGTGAAAGTAAGAAATAACGTACCTGGGGTCCTTGCAATAACAGTGTATACATAATAAGTTTACGAAATGGACGGTATACCGGTAGCCTCAAGTGTAAGAAGAGGGAAGGAGTAATGATAGACATGCTCAGGGACATGAATCAAACTCAACTAATCATATCAATCTCAAATCCAGAAACTAACAGTCTAGCAGTAACCAATTTCATACTTAACCGTAACATGCAACAATTCTGTAAGTAAATAGCAAGAGTCTACCTACAGTCCCCCGGCCGCCCATACAATCGAGGAACACAAACAAGTGAAAACAAACCCTCCGGCATCCCATACTACCGGAGCGTACAATCAACAAACAACAAACAAGGGTGGAGCCTCAAACAATGAATGATATGATGCATAAAGAACTCAAGTGAAATGGTATCTCTGTATGTACCTCCTTCGGTGCCGATCGGGCCCAGCAGGTAGGTTCCATGGAAGGACACTGCCCGTATACCTCTACTCCACCGTATACCCTTCCTCCGGCACACGCAGCCCGCAGCCCCAGGACCGGATGGCAAGGTCCATAGAGGTCCCTGACCCCATACTAAAACTCAGTATCAAAACATGTCGTACGGAAGCAAGTCCGGGTTCAAGATAGAGACCCAGTCTCGAATATGCATGCCCATACCCAGTACAGGACTAAAGTAGTAGGAAAATATCTCAAAAACCCCTCCAAGGGTGCCCGGGCATAACCGGGTCTAAACAGTAGAAAGTCATCCCAGGTGCTCGGTCCGACCGAGGCTAAAAATCATCTCAAGTAGCAAGGAAACTCAACTAGCACCCCGGCCCTGCCGAGTCTAGCGTTAATCGTAAAACTTGTGTTTTAAAAAATAATTTTACTCTCTTTTACCTAGGTATATTCACAAGTTAAATCAAACCATTTTCAAATCATTTCCATTAAAAACAGGCCCCCGGGCAATGCAAGGTTAGAAAATGGTGCCAGTAGGCCCGAAGCCAAAACCATAGTAAACCTTGGATAAAACCTCTTTATATGCATGGAAATGGTATGATCACACACAATAGCTGCCCAGCAGCTCACAATTAACCTACCGACCCTGCACAGGCCCACAGCTACTCAGCAAGCATAACCAGCCTAGAAGGATAATTCTATGCCCGGGATTTACGGACATTCCCAAAATCTCGCCTTCTATGTTCCAGAGTCAACAAGGCCTCACAGGACCACAAGGGTAAATAAAATATATCGGCAAGTACTACAAGCAACGGAGGAACAAAGGTAGACGGACATGAATAAAGCGGTCGAGGTCTGTGGTACCAACCTAATAAACCAACCCAAGGATGCCCATTAATACAATTTTATCCTATATATGCGGAGTCTAGGGAAAATAAATCGTAACCTACCTGTCGTCCGATGACAAGCTCGAACCTCTCTGAAAAGAAGCTCTGAAACGAAATCAAACTTGAACTCGGGCTTGAATAACTTGACGTAGATAATTGATTTTCTTTCGGGGATCAAAATAAATCTTCAAAATATATTTTTCACTTAAACTTCTTGAACAAATGACCACATATGTGTGAGTGGCATGCTACAGCTGGAAGGCTAAGGAAATTAAGTATAAACAAAGTATGTAAACAGCCCCTCTGAAAATGGTGAATGAATCCACCATATATAATTAATATAAATTAAATTAAATTTTGAAAAGAAAAGGGACCCATATTATGACTAATATTGCTCCCTTCACTTCTTAGTGGCACGTGGAGGTGGTGTCAAAAGCACACCTCTCTTATCCCACTATTGTTGGACGGGTCCATATTTTGTATGTATTTGGATATTGCGTAGGTTCGTAGTAAAATAAATACAACTTTTCAAATATATCATAATTGATAGAAAATCATTTCGAATAAAACCTACTATATTATAATAATAATTTTTAACATAACAAAGTTTACTATCTCCGTTAAAATATTATAATGTATAAAAACCGTATAAAATAAATACATATACAATTATATCATAACAAAATATTTTTCATAGACCTTTAAAATACTTTAGAAAAGGTAATAGAAAAATATAACTTTAAAATAAAATATTTTCAAATATACGCGCGATGCTAATAAAATTCTTAAATTTAGGTTCGCAATTTACCATCGCACGATTTTGATACTCAAGAACTCTCTTGGAATTCTCCCTTATGTTTTCTCACTATTTCAGAACTGAAATGGCGTTTTAAAACGTGAAGTTGAGGCTTTAAATCGATTTTGACCCAACCCAGTTCGCGACCCGGTTCGCAATCCGGTTTCTTCCAGACAGTCCGCGGTAAAACAGTCATAACATTTTACTCCGAGATCCGTTGGACGTGAGGTTTTGTGCGTTGGAAACTAGACTTGTAGACCTTCAATTTGGTATTTCAGGGGACTTCCAACTCTTTATATATTGAGAGAAAAGCTCCGAGACATTTTACCCAAAGTTCAGAAAATTTAATAAAGAACTTACGATAACTTTTGCCGACTTGCTTGACTTCAAAACTTATCACACGACCAAACAAATGGACCCGACACCAAATACCGGTCCCGACAAGCCTTAAATGACTTGGGGCCTCTACAAACAAGCTCTAACGGCACAAGAAAAACGTATACGTGGAAATGACCGGAAGGGTCATTACAGTTAGCTAGGAATTTTATCACTTTAGCAAGGATTTGTGTCTGCAGCTAAATGCATGTTCTCTTGTAAGGGCGCTACTTTGTGACACTCTTGAAGAATCTATTGTTGATTGTCAAATTAATTTGTAAGCATGTTCTTTCTTATTACTATTATTGTTCTTCCTGTTAGTATGAGTAACTAAACCCTATTTTGGAGTTGTGAATCCACGTAATGGATGAATCATAGGGCTAAAGTATTGATATAGGAGTGAATAGGTTGTGGGTGATTTGTTAACAATTGTATTATTGAAGATTACCAGTTGCAAACATTAATCGAACACCTTTTAATCTTCGTTTGTATATGGAAAGGTTTGTTAAGATTGGAACTTGTTAATGAATGAGAACTCAAGGGGTTAATCCTTGTTTAATGGAACTTCGTAGAAATACATTAGTTTTACTTAACCTATTTTGATCATTTGAATATCACACTTCATTTCATTTGAAAAATTAAGTGAAGGAAAGACCAATTTTAGTTCGAAAGATAAAAGTTGGTAACTCATTGATCATTGGCCACCCGAATTCAATCGATGAGCAACTATATCGATATTTGTAACTTGTACTTTTATTCTATTATGTGGTGAAGAAATCTTGGTATACACAAAATTCTATTTATTTCAATCATTTAAATTTCGACTACTTTAGTTAAAACATACTTTTTATTACAATCGTTAAGGGATAAGATTCGACATAAAGTGAAGTCATCATTTACACTTCAAGTATTGTATTTCTCACTATATTCCTTGTGGGATTCGACCCTAGCCTAGTTGTTGGGTTACTATATTTGACAGTGATTGTTTACACTTTTTAAAAGGTGTAATTTGAATGTATCAAATTTTGGCGTCATTGCCAGAGATTACGATTTTGAAATTTGCTTAAAGTAATTCTTGTTTTACTTTGTGTCCCTTACTTATCCCATCACACTTGGTATATCTTGAATTGATTGCAGGCAACTATGGCTGCTAACAATCATAGGAATCAAGGAAACAAACAGCCACCTGCTAATGCGAACGTGCATGTGGAAAATCCATTGTTCGATGAGAATGTGAATGTGTTTGCAGCAGAAGTCCCTGAACTTCATTATGCCAGTGCTATTGTGCCGCCTAGAGTGAATGTTGTCATATTTAAGATCGAGTAGGGGGCTTATGCAATGCTGAGGGCTGAGGGTCTTTTCTGAAATTCCATCGATGATGATCCTCAGGAACATTTGAAATTTTTTGTAGATGTTTATCGGACGTACAAATAGAACCATGTGTTAGATGAAGCGTTCTGGTTGAGGTTACTCAAATATTCACTGATAGGGGAAGCTCGTACCTGGCTCAACAATTTGCCTCCCAACTTAATCCACACTTGGAATGAGTTGGTGAATGTGTTCATAAAGAAATGGTCCCCACCTAGCAAGAAGGTAGATCTTAGGGACAAGATCTTCTTATTCAAGCAACTTCCTGGGGAACAGTTATATGAAGCCTGGGAAAGATTCAAGCAGTACCTCTAGAGATCACTGGGGCACAATTTTCCCGACAATATCTTGATGGAGAAGTCTTACACTGGATTGGACCCCATATTCTAATCTATTTCAAATAATGCTGCAGAGGAGAAATTTATGGACAAGACATTGGACAGGGTGACTCAGATGATGAATAGGTTAACAGCTCACAGTCAAGCCTGGCACGCGAGTGGATCTAATGCAGGTTACATGCCTCTATCCTTGGAAAATCTAGCTAAGAAAAACCATGAAAAAGATGAAACCATTGCAAAGCTAGTCACAAGCCTTGATTTATTGAATAAGAGGCTGACAGAGAATGACACCAAGAAGGTGAATGTGGTATAGAGCATATCTCTACAACAAGCACCTGGGTTCAATCCAGAGAAAGTTGGATATCTGGAGATGCAAGACACACAGGCTGAGGAAGCTAATTTCATAACTAATTCTAGAGGCCAACAAAGATCGGGTCAATTTTATCAGGGACAGAGTTATGTGAATCAGAATTAGTGGAAACCACAGCAATGGAATCAGTGGAATCCACAACAATAAGCTCAGTGGAGACCTCAACAACAGAACCAATGGAGACCACAATAACAAGCACCAAAGAACTATGATAATGCCAATAGTTTTAACTATAAGAGTGGGAATCCATATATCCCTCTGAGGGGAAATCAGCAGGAGCAAGGGCCCTAAACAATGGAGAGTATGTTACAGAGGATTCAATTAAAAAAAGGGTGATCCAGGTGCAATCATTATACCATGCACCATCGATGTAAGGGAATTTGCTAAGTCACTATGTGACAATGGTGCTAGAATAAATCTTATGCTACTGACGATATTCAAGCAGTCCAAACTTGGACTCCCTAGACCTACTAGCATGAGGCTACAGATGGAGGACAAGTTAGTGCAATGACCTGTAGGTATTATTCATGATGTACTGGTGAAGGTCAAAAGGTTCATGTTATCATTTGATTTTGTGATACTTGATTGTGTGGTGAACAAAGAAATTCCCATTATTTTGGGACGACCATTTCTAGCAACTGGAAGAGCACTAATAGACTCGGAGAGGAATGAGATTATGTTCCGAGTAAATGATAAGGAAGTGACTTTCTAGGCTAGTAAAGAAATGACTGTACCAAATAAGTATCACACCATCTCAGTGATAAATATTTTTGAGGACGCATGCAGTAGAGGAGGCAATTGAGTTGAAGGTAGAGGAGGACAGTTATGGTGAAGTGTTAGCCGTAATCTTGGTCAACTTTGATGGAGAAGATATCGAGGGTTATGTAGAGACAGTGAATGCCCTAACAGGGCTTGGTTCTTACAACTACTCACCAAACAAGCTCTCTCTAGACCTGGAAAATAGGGCCACACAACAAGCAAAACCGTCCATCATTGAGGCTCCTAAGCTTGCGCTAAAGCAGTTGCCCGCTCACCTCAGGTATGAGTTTTTAGGACCATATGAAACTTTTCTTGTTATTGTTATTGTTTTTGCTTTGCTTTCTGATGTGCAGGTAAAATGATTTCTATCAGTGCTGCAAAAGTACAGGAAAGCTATTGGTTGGACGATAACTGATATCCGCAGGATCCCAGTAGGCATTTCCGAGCATAAGATAAAGCTAAAGGAGAATAGTAATCTGAGTGTTGAACACTAGAGGAGATTGAATCGAGCTATGTAGGAAGTGGTCAAGAAGGAGATAATTAAGTGGCTGGATGTGGGGGTAGTTTACCCCATTGCTGATAATCCACGGGTGAGCCCAGTGTAGTGTGTGCCTAAAAAATAAGGCATGACAGTGGTTGAGAATTCAAAGAACGAGCAGATACCTACCAAAAGAGTCACCAAATGGCGTGTTTGCATGGACTACCAGAAACTCAATGCAGCCACCTGCAAAGACCATTTTCCCATGCCCTTCATCGATCAAATGCTTGACATATTGGCTAGGAGATCCTATTATTGCTTTCTTGATGGTTACTCTGGGTGAAACCAGATTAAGATTGCACTGGAGTATTAGGACAAGACTACATTCACATGCCTATATAGGACATTTGCATTCAGTCGGATGCCATTTGGCCTTTGCAATGCTCCTGCAACCTTCTAGCGCTGCGTGATGTCAATATTTTCTGAGATGGTTAATGATTATTTGGAAGTGTTTATGGATTATTTCTCAGTTGTTAGTGATTCATTTGAGGTCTATTTAGATCACTTGGATAAGGTTCTATCAAGGTGTGAGGAAACAAATTTAGTGCTCAATTGGGAGAAGTGTCATTTCATGGTATAGGAAGGCATTATTCTGGGTCACAAAGTCTCCAAAAAAGGGATTAAAGTAGACCAAGCAAAGATCGAGATTATTGCAAAATTTCCACCTCCCACTTCTATAAAGGGTGTTAGAAGTTTCCTGAGGCATACAGGGTTTTATAGGAGGTTCATTAAGACTTCTCTAAAATCTACATGTCCATGTGTAAGCTTCTTAAAAAACAAGCTAAGTTCAGTTTTGATGATGATTGTTTGAAGGCCTTCAAGGAATGGATGTGAAGGTTGACTGAGGCACCAATTATTGTAGCTCCTGACTGGTCTTTTCCCTTCAAGCTGATATGTGATACACGTGGGTATGAAATTGGAGCCGTCCTAGGCCAGCACTATAACAAGATCATGTATCCGGTATATTATCAAGTAAATCACTGAATGGGGCATAGAAGAACTACACAGTTATCACGCCCCGAGCCTACTCTCTGGATGTAACACGGGACTCGAGATCACAAGTAATCTCCAGATAACCCTCTAGCATTAGTATGACTTAAAAACTGAACAAAACATAAGAACGGAAGCTTAACTGAAGTAATGAGCAACTTAATCTTGTTATAAAATATAAGTCTAAAAATGAGAATCTAAATTAAGTTGAATATCTGATTCAATGTTTGAAAGCCTCTACTACTGGCGAGTTGCTGGGACAAGCCCCCAGCTAACTCTAAATACTGACATACTCAATACACAATCTAAATACTGAAATGAAACTAAACTCCAAGTCCTCGAAGGGGGAGTACTCACCAAGCTGACTGGATGTGCTGCTGATCTACTAGCCACAGACTAGGGAGCGGGCTACAAAATCTACATCATAAAAGGATGCAGCACAAAGAAGTATGCGGTTAGTACTATAAAATGTCCTGAGCAAGTGAGATATGCATATATTATGATAAAATATACTTGAATGTATGCTTTAAACTGAGTTCATGCATAAATAGAAGAAATCACAGTAAATATCAAAGTTTGAACGTAAGTCATAAAACAACAAAGCCAGCTTCAAAATAGAATATCATATAACTTAAAAGCATGAAAACATTCATACAGGAGTTTCTCTTAACTGACATAAACCATGTGAGCAACATGAAGTACACCGTCTTGTCCACATTGCCAGAACCCAATGACTTTCCCTCGTTGACAGAGCCATCCTATACCTTGCCAGGGTATAAGATGAAACATAATCTAGGGATCCCTAAAGCTGAGCCTGAAGGCTATAAATAATAGAAGAGTCGTCCTATCTGCGGATAATCCTATCCTATGGTGGCAACGTAGTTTTGGACTTGGTAATCGAACCTTCATCGCTCGATGCTAAATATTACTCCCAAAACATATACATATAGCTCACATATTCTTGTGGAAAATCTATGCCAAATATTACTTATAATCATAATTGTATTGGCAAACCCGGATCATCATACAACTCACAAACCTTGGTTTGGAAAATAGTTCATGAGCATTAATGGAATGTCGGGATGCCATACAAATCATGAATATACTTCTATGAGCCTAAGCTCCTTATCATATCATAAATCATATGCTAAAAATCATATATTTGAAAACATGCCTTATTCATCGTACTTGTATAAAAATCATGGAGAAATTTACTCAATACTTTTATAGCTTTCTAGATATCAAAAATAGGGTTTTTGCTTGAAAACATCTCATTGGGTGAAGTTATGCTAGAAATCATTCTCAATGCATGGGATTTTGAAAACACTTAAAGAATCTCATATGGATCATGGGTAAAGATGAGAAACCATGAATTGATGCCAAAATACTGAATTTATAACAATTCCACAAATTGGGTAAAGGTTAGCCTTTAAATCATGTATAGGAAACCACTTATAAAAATTCATACAAAATTATGCAATTTAGAGTTAGAATTCATAGGAGAATCATGAGGAAACAAATTATATAAGAACCCATAAGAATTGAGTAAGAACCCTAATATAGAAATTAATAAAATCAATTTAGAAGGTTGAGGTTTTGGGCATTAGGGTGAAGGAATTCCCTTATTTAATACCCACATACCTGAAACTTGAAAAACTTCTAGCTAGAACTTTGGAAATGAAGCTTGGAGAAGAATACCTAACGTTGGAGGTGGAGACTTGGAGAAAAAATCTGAAAGAAAACTCTTGAAAGACTTTCTTGCTTGAGCTCCTAGGATCTTGCTTGCTTGAAACCCTAGTTGTCTTGGCTTAGAGTCTTGAGGGAACTCTTTAGAGATAGATTTGAAGTTCTTATGAGAAATAACCCCTTTTAGGTGTTTAAAGGATGAGGGGAAATACCTAAGGTAAGGAAAGGACTAAACTACCCCCAACTTAAATGCTGAAAAAAATGCAAAAAAGTTATCGGATGGCTTGTCCCAAGGGCCATCGTGGCTCCCACAGGCCATCGGACCCAAACATGGGCTTCATGGGGGTCAAAACGTTTCACTGGCTGGTTCCCACGCCCTGCCACCATGGGCGTCGTGGTCGCCACGGGCATCATGAACGCCCGTCAAAGTTTCCCACGCCCGTCGGCCAGCCCGTCAGATTTTGACAACTGATAGTGCTTCACTAAAATGCCCATAACATTTTACCGCAGATACGGATTAATTAGAGATCAGTGGCGTTGAAAATAAGATTCAAATACCTTTAATTTGGTATGTACTAAGCCACCTAAATCATTTTATTCTAGGAGTTATAATCGTTTGAATTTTACCCTGGTAAGAACTTATATGAAAACTAAATTGGTAGAAGGCTTTCAACTTAACTTTGAGCTAGGGGTCCTTTATGACTTCGATTCACATATAATAATCCTTCAAATCTTAGGAATAGATCTAAATACTTAGATTCATAGAAAATTCATCTAGTTCAGGTCAAACAACACATGAAGAATAATTCGGATCTTGGCTTAGATTTTTATGGGTGTTACAAAAGTGATCGAGCAAGAGATGTTAGCTATTGTGTATGCTTTCAAAAAGTTAAGAGCATATCTCTTGGGGGTCCAAAGTAGTAGTTTACACCGACCATGCTTTTATTCGTAGAAACCTAGGTTGATCAGATGGGTACTGCTTCTACAAGAGTTTGATTTCGAAGATAAGGTCAGAAAGGGTACAGAAAATCAAGTGGCAGACCACTTGTCACGTCTGGAGGAGAATGTACATTCGGCTGATGATCTAGACCTTGATGATGTCTTTCCTGATGAAAGGTTATTGGCTGTGTCTCATGACACAGTCCCTTGGTATCTTGACTTTTCTAATTTTCTAGTTGTAGGTGTTTTACCAGATAATGTCAAGAACCACCAAAAGAAGCAGTTCTTGCGAGATGTCCGAAACTACATTTGGGATAAACCTTATCTATTTTGGATATGTGTGGATAACTTTATCAGGCGATGCATTGTTGAATATAAGTTCCTCTCTATCTTAAAGGCATGTCATGAATCTCCAGTTGAGGGTCATCATTCTGGGAACAGAACTGTAGCTATGGTGTAAAAGTGTGGATATTATTGGCCAACCTTGTATAATGATGCTAATTGGATGGCGAGAAGCTATGATCAATGCCATAGATAGGGTACCATATCTAGGAGGCATGAGATGCCTCTAAATTTTGTACTGGAGGTCGAGCTTTTTGATGTGTAGGGGATTGATTTAATAGGGCCATTCATCAATTCACAAGGTATGAAGTACATTTTGGTTGCAGTGGACTACGTCTCCAAGTGGGTAGAGGCAATAGCTCTACTAAATATTGAAGCGAGGAGTGTCACCGCTTTTCTGAAGAAGAGCATCTTCACTCATTTTGGTACACCTCGTGCCATAATTAGTGATGGTGGCTCTTATTTTTGAAATAGAGCATTTGTTGGGATGCTTGAGAAATATGGCGTCAAGCACAAAGTAGCCATTCCATACCATCCATAATGAGTGGTCAAGTTGAGGTATCCAATAAGGAGATCAATAGAATCCTTGCTAAAACTGTTAATGCTAATACGACCGACTGATCCTAAAAACTTGATGATGCTCTGTGGGCGTATTACACTGCCTATAAGACTTTGATTGGAACTTCTTTATACCGCTTGGTGTTTAGAAAGGCGTGCCATTTATGAGTTGAATTAGAGCACAAGGGGCTTTTGGCGCTCAAGAAATTCAACCTCGATTGGGGTGAAGCTGTGAAACTCAGATTGTCACAACTGAATGAAATAGAGGAATTCCAATTTCACTCATTTAAAAGTGTTGCATTGTACAAGGAGAGAATGAAATTAGTACATGATACAAAGATCATGAATCGAGATTTCCAATCGGGAGATTCTGTGCTATTGTTCAATTCCTGATTGAAGTTGTTCCTGGGAAAACTCAAGTCAAAATAGTCTGGACCCTTCAAGGTCATGAACATGTATCCATATGGAGTGGTCGAGCAAGAGTTTGAAGATGGTTCCCAGACATTCAAATTGAATGGCCAAAGGGTGAAGCATTATCTGGGTGTTTCGATAGATACAAGATGATAGAGGAACTCCATCTCAAATATGGACCGAAGCCTGCATGATAATGGGTAATGCATCATGCCATGACGTTAAATCAAGCGTTCTATGAGAGGAAACACATGTTTAAACCTTTCATTTTCTTTTTGTTTGTTTATTTTAGTAGTTAGAATAGATTAATGAGTGTTCACTGTGTAGAGAAGAATAGGGAGTGACATAACCAAGAAACCCGGAAAGAGAGAACTCTGTTGTAGCCTATGAACCTTAAAACAAGTTGTAATAAGCCATTACGGGTCGTAGGTGTGGGCGTGGTAAAGTTATCAAAACATAGAGGTTCTGGTAAGACATTACAGAAGTCAAAATGGATCATTTTCCAAGAAAATGGATTGTCTTGACGTCCATAATAACTTGGAGTTCTAATGATGTTACTGGTTTGTTCCACTGAGAAAATGGCCACCAGAATGGTCCATTTCATCTTAAAATAGTCCATTTTTGCAACCATTTTTATTTTAAAAAACAAAACAAAAAAATAGAAAAGATGTTTGATAATCGAAAGAAGAAGGGTTTTAATTACCCATTTCAAAGTCTTTTTAACACTTCTTCTCCCATAAAAATAAGATAAGCATAACCCTTAAATCTCTCCCCAACAACTCTCAACTCTATTAATCTCTCTCCTACATCTCTCTCTCCTTAATTCTTCTTCTTCCCCACCATAACTGCACACACGCACCACTTTTCTCCCTCATCATTCGTCTGCTCTCTATCGCCTTCACTTGAAGAAAGTCTCAATTATCATGTATCTTCTTCCTTATTTTCACGCTTGCTTAGCCATGACGATCCCATCTGTTATGTTATTTCAATTGGAAGTTAGGGTTCTCCTTGTGAGTGTGATTATTTATAGGAACCCTAACAAGTCATAGCTACAACCATGACAGAGTTTGGGTTAGCATTAGTGTTGTTCTTCAATCATGTATTGAATTTGGGGGCGGATAATTGCTTAAAGTTGATCATATCTGTGGAATTGGGTGAGAGTAGTTGCAAATTTTTACCATGTGAAGTCTGAGTAGCATGAGTAGATTGTTGTTGTTGTATATTACTGTGTGATACTTAGGTTGGTGATTATGGAAGGATCATATTCGTTCCAATTCCGATGATCGTAGTGTATATACATGTTGGTAACCGCATGAACTCGTGCCAAATTCATTATTTTTATCCCTATGATGAGATTTAGGAACCATAGAAGTACTCTACGGATCCTAAACTTAATCATAGAGATAAAAATTTGGAATTGGGGGCTACAGTTCATTATCATGAGTCATGAAATGACCTGGCATGCTCAATAACAGATTGTTTATTGAACCGTAATAACGTGTGTAATTGTTGTATTATTTGTTTTTTGTGGAACAAAAGGGAAAATGAACCATTTTCATCCAAAATGGTTCGTAACCCCATTTATTATAACTTTTAATTTTTAGTTGTTTTCTGTTTAAGTAAAACAGTAGAGGAAACATACCATTTCCATCCAAAACGGTCTGTAACTTCAACCATTATAAGTTTTCTTTTTTCTGAACATTCTGTCTTTCCAAAATGGTAAGGGAAATGGTCCATTCTCACCAAGAACGATCCATAACAGGAACCATTTTAGCTTTCTAGAATTTTGTGATTTTTGTATTCTTTGGGTACTAAAAGGCATTCCAAAGGTATGATTCCTAAAAACCCACCAATGAGAGAAAGCAGTAGTAGAGGATCGACAAGTGGGGGGAAAGAAATTGAAACTCGACTGTGGGATGAACCTGAAGAGTCAAAGGAGAAAGTTGTCTCATTAGAACGGCCGTGGACTAGACGTCAAGCACAGCGAGTTAGTTCTAATCCTGAACCATCCCAGTCTGAAGAAGGGGGTTCCTCACCATCCTCACGATCGGTATTGGGGTCGGAACAACTAGCCAAGGAAGAAACTGACCAACATGTTATGGTTCTAGAGGGTGTAGCTCCCACAGCAAAGCAATAGCACATTAATATGCAGAGACAGAAAGATAATCAGTATCGAGATAGTATCCACTGGGGAGTTGTAGGTATGAAAGAGATTTACAATACTGGGTTTGAGCATAGAAAATAAGGTAATCAAAATAGAGGTACTGCAGATGAAATCCAGATTAGCTCGGCGGGTCTTTCCGATTATCCGACTCTTTATGCCTTGCTCTGACACTACAGGATTGATTGGATGAGTGCCCCACCGGGTCAATACTTCCCAACTCTAGTTCAAGAGTTCTATGCAGCTTATCTTGCCACTCTAGAGAACAACTAATCTTCTGACACACCACTCAAATCGATGTCGGCTCTAGATAGTATGCATATTAGAGGGACGAATATTGACATTTATGATAGAACCATCAATCGGTTCTACTTTGGTCCTGACTACACTCCTCCCGTAGCCACTCCTGAGTACACCCAAAAGCTCAGCCATCAAAATTTTGAGCAAGCATGATTAGTTGTCACACCTCAAACTCGGAGAGGCGCGACTAGCATCTGGTGCCTAACTTGATCAAGCAAACCAATAAAAACCAAACCAAACAATACGTACAGACCGTTAAGGCCAAGACAATACCGAAAGAAAAGCAATGGAAAAAAACTCGAATATAACAAAAAATAATACAAGTACAACCAGGCTGTAACTGACTACCAGACCCACAACAGAGGTCTACAAACCTCTAAGATGAAATACTACTAATCACGAGTCAGGACTGGGCCCCAACGTACCCATTACCAAAATAAAGCTAAAGAAAATTCTAGACTCAGCAACTCCAGAAAGAATAGATCATATGAACTCGACCACACGCAACGAGGACCACTGTATGCCTGAAAACCTGCACGCATGAATGCAGTGCCCCCAGGCAATGGGAACATCAGTACAAAAGAATGTACTAAATATTTAAGGTGAAAGAATAACGAAAACAACATAACCCAAAACTGACACCACAATAAACTCGACCATTACCATCATCTGACAACCACAAATATACACCATATTCTTTCAACTTACCACTAAACCAACATCACCAAATATGAGTTTTATACCAAGAATAACACCAATAATAATTTAGAGACATCTAAAAATTGACTCTTTGATAGCACACTAGACATGAAGATTTCAAATTATAAGAAATCATGCCAAAAAAGAAAGAAATAGCCTTTACATATCTAAAATTTGAGTTTGAATAACTTGACATAGATAATCGATATTCTTTCGGTAATCAAATAAATTATCAAAAAACATTTTTCCCAAGAAATTTTTCTTTAACGAGAATTTTGAAAGCTACATGCAACATAGTGAAATCATATTATACTTGACTTGGATGAAAAAAATGTCAAGGAACAATGTCCTTTCTTGTCTTTATTTATGAGAAAATAATGGATTCAATTTGCTATAAGAGTGCATATGTATCCTTTGTTATTGAAAGTAATTCACATATATACATAGAGAAAATAAACTTGAAAATGGAAAGTAGGCCACCTATTTAACCCTGACCTTGCTGCTACACTCTCACACTTCCATGTGGAAGTGTGTTGCCAGCATATCTCTTTTTAATCCGCTACGTATATACTCGGGTATTGCATAAGTTTGTGGTAAAATAAATACAACTTTTTAAATATATCAAAATTCATGAAAAATTATTTCAAATAATCTCACATATAATAATAATTTTTTTAACATAACTACACTTACCATCTCTATTAAAATATTAATAGATTATAAAACTCTTTTTAAAATTAATACATACACAAATATATCGTAATTGAAGGATTTTCATGAATATTTAAATAATTTTAGGAAAGTAATAAAAATACATATTTTTTAATAAAATTCTAATTTAAATAAGATGTTTTAAATATACGCGATATTAATAAAACTCTAAAATTTAGGCTCGTAAGCCTTTAATATGGGACCAAGGACAATGATAAAACACCTGGGGTGTTACATTAGCATCGGTGATTACTGAAAAAGATCCCCATAATTGAGGGAAATAGTGCCCAGCATACATAAGAGCACATTCAGCTTTGCGGCTAAGTTTTTGTAGAAGATAGTGCATATGCTTGATGCCTACCACTGGTGATGATTACCTAACCACAGATAGAGTCATGTTGGTCGCTAGTTTGATATCTCAATTCCCAATTAACTTTGGGTGTCTGATTTCTTTGGAGATACGGGAAAGGGCTACAAGATTGAGTACTACCAATCCCTTCTCGTTCCTCATTATTAAGATGTGCCAGGATGCAGGTGTACCTTTGTTCACTGGGTTTAATGAGTTGCTTGAGGCCACCAGGGTCCAGAACATTGACAAAACAAAAGATGAGACCCTAAAGTATTGATATATGAGTGAATAGGTTGTGGGAAGAGCAACATCCACATCAGGAGATACACCTTTAGAGCCGACACTCGACCCACTAGGTGAGAAGGCTACAATAGTTCACCACAGCCCACTGAGGCGATGCCACTTGCATTTTCTGTTGCTGCCATATCTTCTATAGCTGCTCTAAGCACCTCTACTGCTCCTCCTCCATAGCCAGCTACACCATATGCTTACACTCGGGAGGGGTTCATGTCAGTGCCCTATAAGGCCGACTATACAGATAGGCAGATCCATAGTTTATAGAATTATTTTGGGCCCTTTGTTACGAGTGTTATTAAGGCGACACTGATGCCACTCCATATCTCTATTAAGTAATTGCATGCTCAACTAGATAGGTTTGAGATCTGCCTGAATAAGAGCCTCCACTCAGCTCCTTCTTCAGTTATTGATACATTGCCTGAAGAGTTGGCTCAGACGAGGAGGGATGTTCTGGAGTTACAGTCTTGTCCTGTTCCATTCTTTGGTGACCCCAAAGTTGTTACTCCACTAATGGCTGAGACTGAGGTTGTTTGTCTATCATTTCTTGCCCCACCTCCACAGAATGTGGAGAAGCGATTGAGAGAAGATGATGGTACTGAATTAATCCAACTTGAAATGGAATGAGATAAGGTCAGACTGTCACGACCCAATTTCTCGGTCATGATGGCACCTACAACCCCCGGTAGGTGAACCAATCCCCGTAGCCCAGAACAGTTAGCAATGGGCTACTATCTAACAAATAAGGGAACAAGACGAAGAGAACAAATAAAAGGTATATAAATATATACATATGCGGAAACTAAACTAAACCCCAAGACCTGTTATCATAGTACAGAGCCAAACTACATACATGGAGTGCAAATAAACCAAAACTACATATACAGATGGCTCTGAATGGTAATAGAGTACATGGAGCAAAAGATAAACTAAAGCTAAGCTCCGATCGCCAAGAGCTCACCCTCAGTCTGAAGTAGTCCCCGACAGATCTCCAAGCACGAATCACAACGATCTAACAGCGATGGCCCACGCTAGGATCTGCACCCAAAGATGCAGGGGGGTAGGGGTGAGCACCAAATGCGAAGCATAAGGTACCCAGTAGGTATCATAGGCCGACTGGGCACATATAAGATAAAAGCGTAGTAATAGACAGAATAGAAGCAAGTAGTCACGGAAATCAACGAAAGGTACACAGGAACTAGCCCAGAGGGAAATCAACAGAACCACATATGAGGCTAGTAAGCAGAATATACACACCATAGGCACAGGTGAAAGTAAGAAATAACGCACCTGGGGTCCTTGCAACAACAGTGTATACAAAATAAGTTACGAAATGGACGGTATACCGGTAACCTCAAGTGTAAGAGAAGAGAGAAAAGTATAAAAGGCATGCTAGAGCATGAATCAAGCCTAACAATCATATCAATCTCAAACCCAGCCTAACAGTCTAGCAGTAACCAATTTCATATTAACCATAACAGGGAATAATTCTACAAGTAAATAGAAAGAGTCTACCTACAGTCCCTCGGCCGCCCATACAACCGAGGAACACAAACAAGTGAAAACAAACCCTCCGGCATCCCATACTACCGGAGCGTACAATCAAGCAAACAACAAACAAGGGTGGAGCCTCAAACAATGAATGATATGATGCATGAAGATCTCAAGTGAAATGGTATCTCTGTATGTACCTCCTCCGGTGCCGATCCGGCCCAGCAGGTAGGTTCCATGGAAGGACACTGCCCGTATACCTCTACTCCACCGTATACCCCTCCTCCGACACACGCAGCCCGTAGCCCCTGGCCCGGATGGCAAGGTCCATGGAGGTCCCAGACCCCATACTAAAACTCAGTATCAACACATGTCGTCCGGAAGCAAGTCCGGTATCAAAATAGAGACCTAGTCTCGAATATGCAATGCCCAGACCCTGTCCAGGACTAAAGTAGTAGGAAAATGTCTTAAAAACCCCTCCAAGGGTGCCCGGGCGTAACTGGGTCTAAACAGTAAAAAGTCATCTCAGGTGCTCGGTCCGACCGAGGCTAAAAATTATCTCAAGTAACAAGAAAACTCAACTAGCACCCCAGCCCTGCCGAGTCTAGTGATAATAGTAAAACTGATGATTTTAAACATAATTTTACTTTCTTGCCCAAAAATATTCACAAGTTAAATCAAACCATTTCCAAATCATTTCCATAAAAAACAGACCCCCGGGGCCATGCAAGGTTTAAAAAATAGTGTCAGTAGGCCCGAAGCCAAAACCATAGTAAAACATGGATAAAACCTCTTTATATGCATGGAAATGGTATGATCACACACAATAGCTGCGCAGCAGCTCACAATCAACCTATCGACCCTGCACAGGCCCACAGCTACTCAGCAAGCATAACCAGCCTAGAAGGATAATTCTATTCCCGGGACTCGCGGACATTCCCAAAATCCCACCTTCTATGTTCCAGAGTCAACAAGGCATCACAGGACCACAAGGGTAAATAAATATATCGGCAAATACTACAAGCAACGGAGGAACAAAAGTAGGCGGACATGAATAAATCGATCGAGGTCTGTGGTACCAACCTAATAAACCAACCCAAGGATGCCCATTAATACAATTTTATTCTATATATGCGGAGTCTAGGAAAAATAAACCATAACCTACCTGTCGTCCGACGACAAGCTGCTAGAACAACGATGTCCAAGCTCGAACCACTCCAAGAAAATCTAAAACTAAATCTGAATCGGATTTGGGATGGAATAACTTGACGTAGATAATTGATTTTCTTTTGTTGACCGAGTGTTGCGCCAAAACAACTTTCCCCTCAAAAAACTTTATTTGTGCATAGTGAATTAATCGTACAATCATAATTAGTGAAGATTACATGCTAAAGGAGTAATATGAATGTTGGAAGCCATTAATATTGCAAATTGTTCCAATGCTTTTAGTGAATAGAAAGCAATAGATATAGAAGTATAATGTAAGTTAGGCAACAATTGCCTTAAGTTTGGCAGCAATTGCCTACCACCTCAGTTGGTTTCCACGTGGGGGGGGGGGTGTGTCAACACCACACCTCCCCTTATCTAATTAATGATAGGTGGATCCCTGCTACGTACGTACTCGGGTATTGAATAAATTCATGGTAAAATAAATATAATATTTTAAATATACCATAATTCATAGAAAATTATTTCAAACAAAACCTACTATATTATAATAATAATTTTCAACATAATTAAATTTACTATCTCCGTTAAAATATTACGGTGTATAAAAACCTTATAAAATAAATACATATACAATTATCTCGTAACAAAATATTTTTCATAAACCTTTAAAATATTTTGAAAAGGCAATAATAATATAATTTTTACCAAATTCAACTTTTAAATAAAATATTTTCAAATACACGCACGATGCTAATAAAATTCTTAAGCTTAGGCTCGTAATTCACCAACGCACGATTTTGATACTCAAGAATTCTCTCGGGATCCTCCCTTATGTTTTATCACTGTTTCGGAACTGAAATGGCGTTTTAAAACGTGAAGTTGAGGCTTAAATCGAGTTTAACCCGACCCAGTTCGCGACCCGGTACGTAACCCGTTTTCTGCCAGACAGTCCGCGGTAAAACAGTCATAACTTTTTACTCCGAGATCAGTTGGATGTGAGGTTTTGTGCGTTGGAAACTAGAATCGTAGACCTTCGATTTGGTATTTCGGGGGACTTCTAACTCTTTATATATTGGGAGAAAAGCCCAGAGACATTTTACCCAAAGTTCAAGAAATTTATTAAAGAACTTACGATAACTTTTGTCGATTTGCTTGACTTCAAAACTTATACGTGGAAATGACCGGAAGGGTCATTACACAGACTAATTAGGCTGAGTATGCAAGAGCCTTTGGCCTAGATGACTAATCCTGGAGGGGAGGTTACATCATCCAGTACGCCAGGTGTTGTAGATCTTGATCCAATAGGCGACTCCACTGTCCTTCCTCTACCTTCATGCCCGGCTACTGATGCAGCTTATATGTATACTCCACACTGCAGTGCCTAAGGCACCGCAGGTAAGTTCCTTTTCCCTTGCTTTATTATTTTTTCATTGGGTACACTGCAAATCTTTTTAGTGGGGGTTGGGACTGTCTGTATGTCTGCCCTTGAGTTTCTCTTGTCAACTTCTCTTCCCAAGGGTATTTCATTTCTTGTTGAATCGGCATGTGTAGAATAGGTAGTTGTTTTATTTAAATTGAAGAAAACCAGGATGACTTAAGAAATGATGTCTTATAAATAGAAGCATGTTGTGTTACTATGCAAAGTGTGATCCCTCCCCAAAATTTTGTTGAGTATGTGCAATGAACTGAAACTCTGACTTGTTTGGCTCTGTATATGACATTATAGTTATTGAGGCTAATGATTGTGTTTAGTTTAGCATGTCCGTTAAATTGGTAGTTAACAGTTAAAACCATGTGCCCCGTGTGTTAGGAATTGCTTGATCCATGCTGCATCTTAATGTCTAGAACTTGCCCAGTGTGTGTGCAACGTGAAATGAGGAAAGTTAAAACTAGGAAATAATTTAGGCACTTCTTTGATTAACCCATTTTCATTCCTCGTTTGACCTACCCAATGCATGACCCTAGTGTGTCCCATTGAGCCTTTAACCTCTTCTTTGGAAACCACATATAAAGCCTAACCCCTTTTTATTCTAAGTTAATGTATTTGATCCAAAGAGACTCCTACGCACTTGTAAAGACATGTTGAAAAGAAGGAAGGGGTAAAGAAAGGGTTTAATGATGAAAAGCTGAGAAGAAGAGTGAGGGTGCATGAAAAACAATGTTGTCATTGAGCAATATAAAAAATAAGATGCTTAATAAAATTTCTCTTTGCCAATGCCTCTGAACACGCTTAACTATAATGGGTGTGAAGGAAGAAAGGAAAGAAAATAAGTTATAATAGGTGGAATGAATATGAGGCGTGTATTTAAAGTGCTTAGGGAGGGTAGCCACTATTTGAGCCAAATGAATCCTACCCGTCCCTTAGCCTACATTACAACCAGTAAAAGTCCTATTTGATCCTAGGTTCTCTTATATTAGTAGAGCATCACACTAAGGCAAGATTATGGTTCAGCTAATGTTTCATGTATAATTCATTGGGAGTGTGAGTATTTTCTCTTCTTCTTTGTCTTACAGTCCCTCTAGTGTGCATAAACGGTAAAACATGGGACTTTGGTCTAAAGTGAGGGCACATGGTGATTTCTGATTGACTACAGGATAAGCTGATTTCACTGTTTAACATACATAGTCGTTTCTTGATAATATGATGTCATATGTGGATCCTTCAATTTTAGAATGATGTTTGTATGCACTTTGGCTTGAAAAATGGTATTGGAAATTGATGTGAGAACATGCTTGTAGTTACTTGATAGAATTGTTGTAGACATCTTGGGTTTTCTGATTGGTAAACATCATTTGGTATTGTTCATAGTCATGTGGTTGTTTTGTTTTATTTGCTTGAGGACAAGCAAAATCTCTAAGTTGGGGTGTTGATGTGCTAGGATTTCACGACACATTTGATGCTTTTTAATGAAGAAGTTTTGTAGTTTTCAAGTATGTATAGTGCAAATTGATGTGCTTTGTTTATGTTTTAGGAAATTTGACATGAATCAAGAGAAGAAGGAAAAATGTTGAAAACAGATCTCTTTACGAATCATTTGAGGAGTTACGAGCCATAGGCAAAGTCGCCGGATCTCAAGTCAAAAACAGAAGCTGAAGTAGAAATTGAAGTTATAACCGTCCCTGTTATGGATTATTATCCATAGAAATGGTCTGTTAGGGTGACTGTTCCAGTAAAGCAGTGAGAATCCAAATGAATGAAGTTATAACAACCACCAAAATGGTCCATTACGGACCATTTTCTCGTCCGTGCGGGATGACGAGTGTTCTTTTCCTAGACCAATCAGGACTTGGTTTGTACTAGACTATAAATAGAATTTTTTAGGGTATTTGCATACACTTTCAGGACTTGGTTTGTACTAGACTATAAATAGAATTTTTTAGGGTATTTGCATACACTTTTTAGTCAATATTTTACACACTATTTTTCTAGTCTTACATTACGCTTTTCTCTTGGGTTTTTGAACATGTTTTTGGGCGCTACTTCATGACAGTTGATAACGCTCAAATGTACTCTCCAAGATAGAGGTAAAAATGACCGTTAAGCAAAACAAAATTTATATTGCCCAACGCGAGTTGGGGTCAATCCCACAGGGAATTGTAGCTTAGCTAAAAAGATTGTAGAAAGGACCTCACAATGAGAGTAGATTGTTCAAACAACAAATAATGTAAAAAGGGAAAATTGGGAATCTGTCACAATTCAATTCCAAACCAAACAATAAAGTAAATGCAAGGTGTAAACAAGAGAGAGGATGACTAAGAATGTGCTTCTGATGGGACTCAAACACAGGTCAAGGTATTTGCTCAATTGCGCAAATTCTTACTGAATAATATAGGTAGCATTGGTTTAGGCATGAATGTTAATCTTTCGATCTCACAATCATCTATACAATGGTCTTTGTTCAAGCACCATTATTTAGGCATAAACTAACTAATATAGTCTTGGGGAGGTCACACTATCTCTAGCTTAGACCCTTAATTGGGTGTTTCTGGCGAATTGGGCTATTTCTAGATTCAATCTAAATGGAATCCCAAGTACCCACTAGCAATTTCACATCCGAAATTATGAACCCCTTTCTCAAGCAAGGACATAATCAAGTAAATTAAATAAATATTCACAACCACCAATTTTAGAGTTAAAATATGGTAACATCACTAGACCCATGTAATATTAGCAATTATAAACACAAATAAGCAAAACCCATACCCTTTTATCAAGTACCTATCATCAACACATTCCTAGAAAAGGAGACTTAGCCACTCGTGCTAAAGGAATAAGAAAGTATACCCATAGGAAAATTCAAATTCCTTTTCATTAATTGTAGCAAGAATCCAATATTCAAGCTCAAATTTACAAGTCCAAGGTTAAAGATTGAGAGAATGAATTGAAACTCTCTTTCTTGCCTTAGAAGAGAATCTTGCTTCCAAACCTGAAAACTATCCGAAACTATGAAAAACTATGCCCAAATTGGGTTTAATAATGTTCCCAAAGCGTCATACAAAAGTGGACAAAATTTCCCCTCGGGAGCTATGCACCGCGACGTGCGATTCACACGTCTTATTGTGCGCATCGCATAGCTCTGCTTTAGTGGACTAGATACTTGGCTCATACTTGCAGCTTCGTGCAAAGTGGGGTGCAGTTCGCACCAAGCCTTGTGCATGTTGTACGAGAGTTGCACCCCCTTAATAGATTCTTCTCTTCTTCTGAGCATTCATGCAAAGGGAGGTGCGGATCACACCAAGGGTTGAACGTGTTGCACGAGGTCCGCACCTCAAGGCAGAATCTTCATCTCACTATGTCACTTCACACTTCAACTCCTTTTAAGCTCCATTGGGTCCAATTCCTTATTTTCTATCTTTGACCAAGAGTACCTGCATTCATGTCAATAAAGGCCATAAGAACCTCTAAATCTTATCAAAACATGGAAATAATTCATTATTAAAAGCTCAATAAGTTGGTAGATTACTGACTTATCAAACCCCCAAACTAGGCCCAGCTTTCTGTTATGGCGTGCGACGAAGGTACGATGTGCACAAGGACTCGTGTAAAATGCACAGCCCAGCGCACGTCACCTCCAACTTCTAATTTTACCTTCAGTTCACTACTTTGGGATGCGGTGGCCTATGTGATGCACAAAATAGCTGGTGCAAACCGCATGACCATCCCCATATCCCCTTTTGTCTCATTTTTCTACTTTGTCATTTTTTAATTCCATGCATTCCTAAAATAAACCAAAAACAACAAAAGGCAACTAAAAACAAAGTAAAAATACTTGGATTTCCTCCCAAAAAGCGCTTGATTTTATGTCGCGGCTCGACAATAGTACCTCAAACCTTAGTCATTGTCAGATAGTATGCCAATCTGATTGGTGTGGCCCCACCCCAAGAAGGAGAATTGCTCTATCAACATCCTTAACACATCATCTTGTTTCCACCTTAGCAACCCCTTAAACCTAGGTGTCTTGACCAATTCAAACTCCTCAAGGGCATCATCTAGCTTGCCCTTAACATCGATCACCCAGACTACCCGCAATTCATCCGGAGGCTTTGTGGGTTGGCAAACATTGAATGTCAATATCTCACTTCCTACTCAGAACTTTAGCTCTCTGAGTTCAACATTTACTAAGGCTCTTCCCCTAGCCAACAATGGTTACCCCAATATAATGGGCACCTCAATTTCCACTTCACAATCCAATATCACAAAGTCGGTCGGGAGAATAAACTTATCAACCTTGACCAACACGTCAAATAAAATTCCTACTGGTCGCTTGATGGACTGATCAGCCATGAGTAGTCGCATGGGAGTAGGTTTGGACATGCCAAATCCTAACTTCTTGAATATCACTAGGGGAATCAAGTTGATTCTTGCCCTTAAGTCACACAAGGTTTTATGGAATACAAATAGCCTAATAGTACAAGGAATAATGAATGCACCTGGGTCTTCCCGTTTTGTAGCAATATTACTTTTCATCACAGCGCTACAGCTGTGTGAGATATCAATGGAGCCCATATTTATATAACACTCAAATGTACTCTCCAAGATGGAGGTAATAGCGATCGTTAAGTAAAACAAAATTTATATTACTCGGGGTCGATTTCACAGGGAATTGTAGTTTAGCCAAAGAGATTGTAGAAAGGATCTCACAATGAGAGTAGATTATCCAAACAAAAAATAATGTAAAAAGGGGGGAATTGGGAATCTATCACAATTCAGTTCCAAACCAAACAATAAAGTAAATATAAGGTGTAAACAAGAAAGAGGACGACTAGGGATGTGCTTCCAATTGGACTCGAACACGGGTCAAGGTACTTACTCAATTGCGTAAATTCTTACTAAATAACATAGGTAGCAATGGTTTTAGGCATGAATGGTAATCTTTTGATCTCACAATCATCTATCCGACAATCTTTGTTCAAGCACCATTGTTTAGGCATAAACCAACCAATATAGGCTTGGGGAGGTCATACTATCTTTAGCTTAGACCCTTAAATGGGTATTTCCGGTGAATTGGGATATTTCTAGACTCAATCTAAATGGAATCCCAAGTAGCCACTAGCAATTTCACATCCGAAATTATGAACCCCTTTCCCAAGCAAGAACACAATCAAGTAAATTAAATCAATATTTGCAACCACTAATTTTAGAGTTAAATTATGGTAAAATACTAGACCCATGTCATATTAGCAATTATAAACACAAATAAGCAAGATCCATACCCTTTTATCAAGTACCCATCATCAACACATCCCTAGACAAGGAGACTTATCCACTCATGCACCTTTCTTTTGTGTTAAATTCTATTATGATGTAGGTCCTGATGCTTAGACTCAACTGTGCAGTTAGATACACTCCATTTCCAGTTCATCTACACTTGTTGTGTGTCCTCATTATTTGAGGATGGTTTATTTTAGTTATGATTTATTAGACCTTATTTCAATTTTAGTTGTTTAGAGTTAGTTGGGGACTTATCCTAGTAATTCATCAGGTTACTTAGAGGCTTTCATACAAAGTTCGACAATTCAGCTTATTGTTCAGTTTAGAACATAATTTAGACTAAATTCCTTATTATAGTTATCCCAGCTCTGTTCAGTCATTCAATTGCTCATCTATTCATGTTTAAGCTTTCACATAGTTGTTTAGTTGTATGCTTAGTATCATGCTAGTACCATGGATTAGCTTGGGACTACTTATAGTCGTAAGTACCATATCACTTCTAGGGTGTAGACTCAGGTTGTGAAAAACTTTGTATAAAAGCCTCGGGTTTAAAGTATCCTAGGGTATATGAAAAGGGTGTTAGGTAGAGTTTTTTTCATGGGTGTGAAGCACACCACACTTATAAGTAAGAGGCTCGAGATGTTTTTAGGAGACTTCCCTTCTTTTATTCTCTTTATTGTGTGATGGAGTTTAACTCTATTCATCCTTCTAACATGTTTTTTACACGTGTCAGAATATGTCTCCATAAAGAGATATCGATCAGAGAAGTGAACAAAATTGTAACCTTGCTGCACTAGTGGAGCCTGTAAATAATGATATTTCTAATGTGGAGTTTCCTGATGCCATTCAGATGTTGGCTCAAGTTATGTTAGCTCAGTTGAATTAGCAGGTAGCAGTACCCATTAATGCTAATGATGAGGGAGAGAAACCAAATAAGAGAGCAAGAACATGGAACCATGATTCTAGTCAACAAAACATTAGTGGTGGTAACCGATAGTCTTTTCAGCAGAGGTCATCCAGACCAACCCCTTCTTCAGCTAGCACACCTGCACTCGATTCTAAGTCTTATCATAGTAGTTCTTAAAGGACCTTGAGGTACCCATCTTGTTGTCGTTGTGGTAAGTTTCATCTGGGTGAATGTTGTCAGGGGATGGAGGGTTGTTTTGGCTGTGGTAAGATAGGACACAGATTAAGTAAATGCTCCTCAGCTAAGCAGGGAAAAAATGGTGGTCAGTGCTTAAACTGATTCCTTTCATTGCCTAGCCAGCCAGGTCAGAATATTCCTCTTGAAGCTGAAATGGGTATATTGCTAGATTTCATCCTGTATGCATCCATAGTCCCCAAACCCCGATTCTTGTATGGTTGTGACTTGTCTTAGCTTAGAACAAAGTAGTGATGGAGGAGAATAGTATTTTTGTGGGTAGTAGAAAGAGAGAGTTGTGTGAGTTAGAATCATGTAAGCTTGACATGTCATTATGAGGGATAGGTTGGAAGTTATGAGTGTGGTATGTACAACACCTATATGAGATAGAAGGACAATAATTTTAGGCGAGTGAGAGCCTTAGACTATAGAAGAAAGTGTATATTCAGATTAGACTCTAGAGTAGTTTTTGCTCTCTTAGAGTAAAATGATCATAGTTCAGTTTAGAGATTAGGGAGAGGTCCATAGACTTAGAAGGGCAGCATGGATCTAAGGGGAAGATGATAGGTTGAAGGATCAGTCAGATTTGAGAATCAGGTAATAATTCTAATGAATGTTAGAATGAAGTTAGGGGGATGTAGAGACTTATTCCTATCTTAGCATTTAAGTATACTTCT